>CAUHTR010000022.1:0-307551 GCA_959609185.1 Schmidtea polychroa | reverse complement strand
TTGGTATAATGGGAATTAATGAATTTCCTCTTTAGTGTACAAATTGATGGTAAATCTACGCAAGGATCGGGAGCAGGCCCAACACCAAGCCGACGAACTCCGGATCCGGGTGGACAAGTTGAAGGGAAAATGTCGAGAGTTCGAAAGGACCTGGTTTAGTCCCGAAGCCATGAAGAAGAAAACCGCCCAGATCCTCCAGCTGCAAACGCAGGCCGCCCAGGACCAAATGGAGATCCGCGCCCTGAAATTGCAGGTGCGGGCGCTCGAAACCGAACGAAATGAGCAGTTGGTACAGGAGGCCGTGGCAAGGCAAATACGGCCATTGACCGTGGAACTCGCGGCGATATATCCCCCAGCCACCGAAAATAAGCCCAAAAGAAAACGGCTTGGACGAAACATCCGCGAAAAATTAAAGAAGGCCAGACTGGCTGAGTACGAAAGGCAAGCGGGTTCGTCGCAAACGTCTACGACGGGACTAACCGGCCCCACCAACCGGCCGAGTTGAACTTTTCTGCCGTGTTACAGGGTTTCCAAAAAAGTTTCATCCTTTTCCAGAAAAGTTTCATCCTTTTCCAAAAAAGTTTCATCCTTTTCCAAAAAAGTTTCATCCTTTTCCAAAAAAGTTTCATCCTTTTTTAAAAACGTTTCATCGACAAATATTAAAATAAATTAAAAAGGAAGTACACGATTAAGGTAATTATTTAAAAATCTTCATCAGCAAAAGCTTTCCCAATAAACGAAAGCATGTTAGAAAAGTAGCCTTCGCAATCCTCTTCCGTAATTAAACTGCTGGCTGATCGAATCGCATCCAAAAGCTGTCCTTTGGTATCACAGTTTGCATCTTTGATCAGACCTTTCCACTTCGAGAATAAATTCTCAATTGGATTTAGTTGCGGGCTATAAGGCGGCAAGAATAATACACTATGCCCTTCGCTATTGATCAATTCTCTTATGGCTATCATTTTGTGGAAAGGAACATTATCCATCACAAAACACCGGTTCGTAATTCCTTCAGATCTCAACTTCTCACACAAATTAGCAATAAATAGTCCATATTTTTCACCGTTGTAAGCTGAAAAACTGTATTCGAAAAAATAAATACCATTCTGAGTGATTGCGGTGGATATTGAAATATTTTGGCTTCTGATAGCTCTGACAGTTTTTCTTGGGGAAGTTCCTCTCAAACTTCTGCCATAAGATCGGCGTAAGCTGCTGCTAATTCCACATTCATCCAAAAATATGAAACTCTCATGCGATATTTGGGTAAAATCACACGCGTATTGAAAACGTTTTGCTTTATTCTCAGTCGTGTTTCGTGCCATAGGAACCAATGTAACTCTCTTAAAGCTATAATGGAAAGCTTCAATTGCGTTGGATATTGTACTTTTTGATAACGAAACGTTGAATTTTTCTAGTATTTTGGATTTCAAGGTGTTTAAAGTTATTGAAACTTCCTCGTTGATTTCGTTTTTTATAAAATCAACCTGCTCCGGCGTTATTTTCTTCTTTCTCCCGCATTTTTTGATTGCGGATTTTATTCTTCCAGTTTCTTTATATATTTTAATGACTGCTGTAACCGTTTTAACATTCAATTCCAACTCTTCGGCAATTTTAACAATCGGTTTTAAGGCATTGTATTTGCCGCATATAAGTTCTCTGAGATGGTCAGTGAGTCTTGTTCTTGGTGCCATTGGGGCTTAAATATGCTTTATTATATCCTCAAAAATGGCGGGAAATTTAAAGAATTTATTAAATAACATTGATTTTATCTTTGATTTTTCATTAATATTAATATTTCTACATTTGAGGTTGAAATTTTGTGGAAAAATATGAAACTTTTTTGGGAAAGAATGAAACTTTTTTGAAAAAGGATGAAACTTTTTTGAAAAAGGATGAAACTTTTTTGGAAAAGGATGAAACTTTTTTGGAAACCCTATATTTATTTCTGTAGTGTGTTTTATATGCGGTGTAGTACTAAAATAATGTTTCTTTTGCTTATTGTTAAAATAATATATATTTAGTAGCGTTAAAATACGGTCTGGTATATTTTATGATTGTCTGGGAAACGAGAGCTTGTGCGTAAGATTGGGAAAACGATTTTGATAAGGGACCTGAGAAATCGGGGACACACCTTCTATCGGTAGTCCGTGAACCCATGGAGTACTCGACAATTATAGTGCCTCGATGCGCTCACTTTTTGCGAGTACTCAACCCTTGGTACAGTACCAACGTTGATTACTCAACGGGTACCAAGCGGAAAAACAATGTTGCATGTTGGGTTACGCTGGTAACAGCACTTAATCATTCGACCACCCGTAACCCACCAAATCTCACGCAGGGATAAATCTTCCAACGGGAGATGTCCCTTTCTGGTACGTTCGATTTAAATTATTTATTTGTTACTAACTTTAACGTTTTCTGATCGCTTTCACTGGACTTCTTGTTTTCTATTTCTTCGACCAACTGGCAATTTTGTTTTCTTGCCAGTTGCTTATATACCCACTTGGTAATTGATTTAATTTTGACAAATTAGTCTGTATCTAACTTTCTTCCGAGTTTCCTCTTGTAGCTCTAATTCGCTTTAAGGAAATTGCCCTTTTCCTTTGACGACTCGCTACAATTTAATTTGATTCGGGTAATTTAATTGCCTTGGATTGCTAATTCAGGTTCTCTCAAATCGCTCGGGTTTTCCATTGTCTCGGGTTTCCCATTAGCTCGGGTTCTCCATTAGCTCGGGTTACCTATTAGCTCGGGTTCTCCATTAGTTAATTAATTTTTCATTATTTTTTGTTTTTTGTAATTTATTCCTTCTAGGAACCCCCCATTGATTTTATTTTATTATAGTTGAACTCATCTCATTATTTAGCATCTGCCCATACCAGTTTCCCCGGAAGATATTAATTTTTAATATTTTTTGATTTTTAATTAATATTTTGTACTTTAAATTTTTATTTTCAATTTGGTGTTTTTATCGATTTTCATCTCATTTTGGTGCCTCTCCTGTTGAACCCCAACATAATATTTATTTATCATTTTAACGGATAACTAATTAAATTAGAAAAAAATGAAAATTACGATCATAATTACAATATTTTTATTTTATCCTTTTGAAGAGACTGCCATCTTATAAAATAATAATTGCACAATTTCTAGAAAGTTTTCACATTTCATAGCATTTTTATATATTTTTAAGTCTTATTTATTTTTGAGATTTTGTTTACTCTTTAGTAATGATGACTAAGCTCATTCATGAGTAAATACATCATAATACTTCATAAAGCTTTCCAAACCCAACTCACCAAAAATAGAACTTAATGATAAGCCGAGGCCCTGATGGCGACACACAGTGCGAAAGCCACGGTCGATATTCTTGCGGTGATAAATAATACGACGGCTCAGCAGTTCCGAGTCATACCAGCCACAGGAACTCCCTGGGAGGAGGAAATCGATTCCGTTTTCGAGTTGGACAACAAGCAGATGCAGAAGATAGCAGCTTCTGGGGGTTGCCCCTTCCTTGAATACCCACTGAACATCGATCTTGAACTATATTGGTTATCTATTGCTAAATATTCATTTGTTAATACATGTTTTCAAGGAGTAGAATAGTGTCATTAGGTGTCCTGTTATCAAAGATTAGGTACAATCTTGAATAGAATTGTGGCATTGCAAGGCAAGATATACTTTTACTAACCAGTAACGTCTACCTGAGATAGAACATATACCAACGTAAGTCCTTTCATCGGCAGTCCAGGACCGGAGCAGAAGCGCTACAGGAGAGTAGTTCTAAGATTTGAGCTCACCTGTACTTTAGGCTTCGTCGATGTGGCACATTTCCAACGTGACTCGAGTCACGGGTACCATGTCGTATAGTAAAATAGTCGTGTAGGGTTCTCAACGAGTCGTGGTGAATTTGACCAACCCATTTTTTTAATCGATGATGAGGATCATTGAAAACGAAAAGGAGCCTTCGTCCCCTATCTGCTCTTGAGTGGTCACCACCTCGAGCTTTATAACTCTATCCTTTACGTTTTGATTTCGGTTTATGGTTTTTATGTGAATGACTTGAGACTTATGCCAGTTAAGGCTAAAGGAGACTAACTGTCCTCTTACCCAAGGGACTAAGTATGATGTCAAGGTTTCGATAGCTGAAATTCAGTGAGGTGCTCGAATGGGTCGCCTGGGTCAAGTGCTGACACTTTTTATGATTGGTGCTTAAGAGGTATATTCAGCAATGACCGTACGAAAGACTGGGAAACACGTTGGATATTAATATCAGTCTCTTATATCAGTTTTAGTGAAAAATCAAAAATTTATTAGCAGAACTTAATTCCGAGTATAATAGCGAGAAATAGTGAAAATTCTGCATGGTAACTCAATAATATTTGACTTCATACGCTTAGAAATGTGTTAAACTTTAAGTTAGTAAGACCGATATAGCCGAGATAGAACAGCCAAAACAGTAACAAAACCGCTATAAAGTTCCATAAATATACATGATCCCACAATTCCACGAGCAGAAAACCATTTACATAAAAAGAAACCGAATTACCAGTAAATTTATTGATATACAAAATATTAATATCTGCATATTACATAGCTGCAGTACAGTAATCGAGAATTATAAATCCCGAAAGTGATAGAAACCCAGACGGCGTGATATATGAATAGACGTAGCTAAATCTATGGCGCACGAATTGTAATCCTTATCTTCGAAACATCGCGAGGAATACTAGTGAACAGAAATTGATTTTTTGTATATTGTCAGTGCTACACTAAACTGAGAGATAGGATACGCATCAGTTGCATTTGTTACACAAACTCATTGAAAATGTACCGTCCAATACTGGTGCCAAACTAGGTTCAAACATGTCTAATTAATCACAAAATCGTTTTGCTACTGTCATAGATGGTAAAACCCCAGATGGTTAGTAAGTAATTCCAAATGATTTACGGCAACAATAAAGAGCGTTTGGATAAGGTGATACGAGAAATACAAATCTCCCGTTGAGGTCAGTAGACAAGGAAAATATCCAGAAGAACGCGATTTTTAGGGAGGAAATAACTAAATTTTGAGTTCAATGGGTCCCCGATATCGGTTCGACTGATCAAAGTATAAAAGGCAGAAAGTGGGCCGAAATAACGGCGTTATTGACCAGGTGGAGTAAGCAGAAAAAACGTACAAATCTATATCATTAAAGTATGGTAGAATAAAATCCGTCAATCTCCCTCAATATCATCGCCAGGCCTTGTGTAAATGCGGTTTTGAACAGAACTGATTGTCTCTCAACGTCCACCATTTGAGTACTTTTTGAAATTTCACACACAGACAATCTTGCGATCATCATCTTGACCGATTAGTTCCAGTTGTAATCACCTCATTTTGTTTTCCAGATATGGATACGAACATACCTAAAAAGTCGAACTTGCAGCCATGATATTCATATACCGACAAAAACGTAGTTATCCGAAATCAACAGGAGGAAATCAAGCTCCTCAAACAGAACATTGATCATCTGGTGGGGACGTGGTTTACCCCCGTCCAGATGAAAGAAGCCACAAAGAAACCTTACGCGTGGAACATTATCGGGATAATCTTTTGGAAGATAACTGTTCGCAGCGTGTCTTAATCAAGGATCAGTCACAAGCGTTACACCTAATATATACTCAAGTCGAACTAAAATTCCTAATTCGGGAGTTACCCATCTTTGGTCGATACAATGTATTTCCTGCCCACCATTTGGCAGAAGGGCCACCCGCCTCTATCAGTTCGATATGGATGGGATGCGTGGCGCCTCTAGCCCCTTCTGGAAATGTCCATCACCGGTACCAGTCAGGTGTCAGACACTACTTCGTTTTAGGAAACCACTTACCCAGTGCCTCCAGCTTTGACTCGTCCCAGGAGGCATCAATTATAGCGCTCGGAGCGGACAAGACGGAAATCGTTAAGGCAGAAGAAGATGCACGCCTAGCCGTGGCCAAAGAAGCAGCAACGAGTATTCGGCTAGTCTTACCTGTCCTCTTGCCATGGGATGAAACTGTGGTGGCCGATTTCGATCTAGATGAACTGCTAGCCGAAGCGGAAGCCGCGACCTTCTAGGCAGAGCCCATGTGACTGAACTTTCCAACTGATAATCATAAAAGAATGTACGAAATTTTTTTCAAGTTCACCATTAAATATTACTTCATGAGCTTAGTCTGATACTGAGTATGAGACTGAATCTGATGTAGTAGTTGTTGACGCAGAAAACCTAACTGGTACGGAACTTGTTAATCGTTATAATGTACTCTCATAATTGTTTCACCATAAAATAGCAAATTTTTTAAAACCAATGAAAATAAAGCAACAATGGATAAATTATCTCTCAAGGAAACACTTAATAGCTACGAATAGTCTGGAATGATACCACCCAATTAAAAGAAGTATTAGAGTTCAACCGACTTCAACTGAAAGCGAACAGATTTTCTCTTCGGCTGTAGTATTAAAAGATATAATTTATCAGACAGAAGCATCAATATGCTCTGCTTTTTAAAAGGTTTTACGCAAATCTAAGTGATGTTTGTTGTCAAAATGTTTTTAGTCATCTTTATATATACTATTATTTTCATATATTTATATGTATGTATTGTGACGTGCATAAACAGAAAATAAGAATAAAATAAAAGTTTGATTGTTTTTATGCCATACTTATACTACTTATAGAAAAAGCTTTTGAAAATTTTTGAGTTTCAAAAACACTAGGTACAATGAGGGTTTAAAAGAACAGACATTAAGGTGTTTATGAAAAAACATGAAAAAGTCATCAGTAAGCCCGAATTCCGTAGCCAAAGAAACTCCTAACCCCAATAGTAGTACAAATATTAAACATCAGTTTTATCTGGATTGTTACAAGGGATAAGAAATATGACTTAAATATGACCAAGCAACTACCAGTTGTAAAGTTCCCAAGCAACAAAAATAATAAACTATGATAAAAATAAATGAAATATCATCAAATTACCATTAAATTAGAAATTAACATTATTAAAATTTAAGATCACGCTGATGATGGATAGAAAAATATGTAAAATTTTAATTTTTTTAATTATAAAAAAAATGAATACAATGAAATTTTATTATCAATAAATTATGCGAGTGTAAAACACAAAATGACAACACAGTGGTTAAAACCACCATAAATTAAAAAAAAACAAACATTAATGCTTGAAACAGAAGGTGCTGTAGAACATGAATTTACTCGCTGAGAAAAAATTTGATGTGCACCACAAAAAATTAAAATTGAATAATTTATACTGCACATCACTGGCGAGTAATTTCGATCAGTTCTCTTTCTTAGAGTTCTCGTGGTAGTCGGTTTCAGTTTCAACATCTTTTTCACAGAAATTGTCATTATTCTCAGTCTCATTTATCTCCTCGGTGTCTCCTTGTCCGTCAGCACATTTTGAAGGTAGATTATTTGCTTCAGCATATTTTTTATTCTTTCCTGCCGCCTGCTTTTCTTTCATTTCTTTTAAGGTTTCCATTAGACCACCGAAAAAAATTCCACAAATCAATGTTTCAAAAGGAAGAAATGGATCTTTGATACCAACGAGAATTGAAGACACCCTTGAGTTTCAAAGACATTGAGAATTAAATTGGACGATTTATGATAAAATCAACACAATTATTGGAAAGGAAAATTTACTAAGGGATTTCATAAAATAAATAAAATGAGGCGATTTATGGATTTATTTTACAAACTGCCATCTCAATAAAACTATTTTATCAATGAGAAAAAACTGCTTATAAAAAAGCATGGGAAAATGATTGTGATTAATATTGACTGAATTCTTCTATTGTTGGATTTTGAATGTCAACTTGAAGTTAATAATTTTTGAATAGACATAGATTTTGCTGAGCAATACTTTATTTAAACAAGAGTTATTTAAAAATCTATACACTGACATTCATAATCTTGAGTATGAATTGAGTACTTAAAAGCAAAATTAAAAACAGTCACTTCATTAAAACAAAAAACATTAATTTATCAATATTAATATAAATATAAATATATTAATTTATCGATATTAATATAAATATAAATATATTATTATAAATATAAATATTGGATTTTGAATGTCAATTTGAAGTTAATAATTTTGAATAGACATAGATATTAATTTATCAATATTATTATAAATATAAATATATTAATTTATCAATGTTATTATAAATATAAATATAAATATAAATATATTAATTTATCAATATTATTATAAATATAAATATATTAATTTATCAATATTATTATAAATATAAATATATTAATTTATCAATGTTATTATAAATATAAATATATTAATTTATCAATGTTATTATAAATATAAATATATTAATTTATCAATGTTATTATAAACGTAATTAAATTAATTTAATAATACTTTTGTTTTTAAAATGCATAATTAAAATCAAAATTATATACTCTCAAATAAAGACATGAAATCTTAAAGTATATAGATTTTTAAAATAACAAATATCGCATTTCTGTGCGTGTCTGTCACGCGAAATGCATATATATATATATATATATATATATAATATATTATATATACACAAGTAACCTTCGTTCCTATGGGTTGTACAGTGCGGTTAATAAAAGAAAAAATAACTACTAAAAATGTTTTGTAAAATTAGATAAATAATTTTGACATTTTACTTTATTAAATTCTTATTTAAATTCTATTCGTAATAGAAATCTAAAATATTTAGCTAGATATAAAATAAAACCTTTCTTTTGTAAATTTAATCAATGTCTTGAGTATTAAGAAAAATAAAATTTCTATTTCGTAAAATTTTCACCTGTCGTTTTTATTAAGTTTTTAAATGGTCGAGTGAACTGTGGAATTCGTGAATCACCTACTTGTTAAATTGAAGTCAACAATTTTCACAATACTGCATGTCAGAACAACTTCAATAAAGCAACGACAAATCAATAAGAAGTCTTAAACATGGTAGCGTACGTCGAGAAAATTGAAAAGAAACTCCTGTTGATTTATTGATTGCCTATTTGAAACCAAACATTTCCAGCATTGTAATAACGTTCTACTGCATTAAGATAGTGAATATAAGAATTAACCTCGATTACTCACTCAATAGACATCGTAGATAGCATTCAAGAATTCAGAAGTCAAAGGATTCCATTAATTAAAGTTGATATTACTAGTGAAACTCCGCTGACAGCATGAAATCAGTAACTTCACAAATTAAGGCAAAGTTTTATTTGTACCAAAAATCCACGACTGTTCCAATTCTTACTGACAAAAAATGCTTTCGCTTAATACTAGGAGTAAGTGATCCTAAGGGAAACTGACTAAAGTTGAAAAGAATCTGATTTGGCTTTTGAAAAAATTCCTTTCGTACTACTTATTTTTGTAATTTCTCCTTTCGTTTGATTGCTTCCTGTTTTCGTTCGTTATGTCAATTCAATACTATTTTCGATTCTTTCATAGAGCTCTCTCCTCATCAATCATTCACAAATTAAATTATCCCTCCACAAAGAAGCGAAAAAATATTAAAAATGAAATATTAATTGACAAGTTGTTATTATGCCTGTTAAGCTCAGCAATTTTGTTTATTAATTAATTTATATTTTTGACAATTAATTTAGAGGAAAAAAACTGAAATAGGATTTTGAATGAAATTGATGTTTACCACTGCAAATATGTTGTTTAAATTAGTGGCGCACAGTTTAAAATCAATTTAATAAATCTTAACCCAAATTAATCTGATTTTCAATGGTGATTGATAGTTGGATGATTTTAAAGATTTTGTGCGTTGTTTAAATATTTGAATTTATGGCGCGTATTTCGAAAAAATAATAATTTTCAATATTTTCCCACAAGTTTTCGAATTTATTAGTGAAATCAAATTTCATGGGAATATTCTTAATTTTTGAATCATTATCGATTTTCGAAATTTCAATCTTTCCTGTGATCCATTTGATAGTTTTCAAAGTACTTTTGGTTGTTTAACACAGAATTAAATTCTCTACTCTAATTGATAAGTAAAGTTTTTATGAGTTATTGATTTCTAAAGTTTTCAATTTTTACATAAATAATTAATATTTATCCATTTGTTTAGCTCATTGGTTTAAGCAGACTTATTTCATATGATCTGCTTTGAAATTCTTCAGCACCTGTCAATGTATTGCGAAAGTATACGTGAAAATTAAGTATTTGTCTATCGAATCAAAGTTTGCTTGCCTATTGCATTTGAATTGTATGTAACTATTAATAAACGTGTTTTATTATATAATAAAGTCACAACTCATTGAACCCGATATAATCAATAACCAAGGGAGTATTACAGTTTCTACATCAATTGTTATATAACATCATATAACTTTATATAAACTTCATGTTGATTGTGTAATAACTGTTTTCTTAGTTGTATTTGTTTCTTTCTACATTCACGTTATTCAGCAAACGTTAATTCAACCCTTGAAATGTGAACCATTGCATAATATGATAATATTTAGGTAATAGCTATATTTAGATTTTTCAAAAATACGAATAATTCTAAACTCTCCCCACGCTAAATATTTTGATGCTTAACCCCAACAACAACCATAAATAAACAAATAGAAACCTGAAATATATGAGAAATATGACTGCTGCTAGAAATATTTGAGATGATCCCAGTGGAACTTTTTGCAACTTTTCCATTCCAAACATTAGTGCGACTGCAAGGCTGCCTTTGACATTACTAAAATATTGAGATATTCAACCGGGTAGAATTAAGCATAAATTCAATACAAGGTCGGGTTCAATAAGAAATTTCCACTGGCCTCTTGACCACCCATGAACGAATACGCAATCGGTAAAAATATGTCTTCACCGCAACCCTTTGCCAGACCCACGGATAGCCAGACAAGAAAAGAATCTGGAAACCGCTTTGCAGCCACCCCAATGCCTATGTGTACCATTTTGGTACGATATAGCTCTTTTGCTAGACTGATTACCAAATAAACCGGTACAAATGAGCATATTTTGAATACGAGATCAAAAGGAAAATAATTCATTAAATACCTAAAAAAAGATATTTTGTTAAATTGCTAAACTAAATAAATAATTATCAGTATTAATATAAATGACTTTGTCAATAAATCGACATCTTGAAATCGCAAAACATTAAGATGGCAACTTATTTAATTTCCAATGAATGTATTGGGCAATTAAAGCTATTTCTACATGCATAAATTCTGAAAAATTTACCAAAACTTACCAACATAAGGACGCGTGAATTAAATTTTCATGATACTTTAATGGTATTATTAGTGGCTCACCAATAAAAAAATTTGATATAAAGCTACCAGCGAAACACATTAAAATTGTCGCTAACCAGCTTGCAAGAGGGTGTTGTCGTGAAAATGCTTTATTACCTAAAATTACAATTAAGCTTGTAATTTATAAAGCTTTATTAACCCGGAGCGATTTGACGCATATGTAGACTAATTAATAAATAATGGCAAATATTGAAATATGGAAACATTTCAAGTTCATACAAATACTTTGCAACAACATCAGCATATTTTGCGTCCATTATATTTCAATGGTTAAATAATAATAAGTATTATTAAAGATATAATTTGATTGATTACAATTTATGAAAGCAAAGTCAGGTTAAATAAACAAATTGAATTATTGAGAATTATTATTATTTTAAAATAAGTTAAATAAAACGAAATTTTAATAAAATTATAGATTTAACAATTCCATGTAAAGAAAATAACAATTTAAGTTAAAGTAGCTATCTTTCTTGTTATTTTAAAGCAAATTCTGACATACTTTTAATTAATCAAAGTTTGTTTTTAGACAAAATTCATTAAAAAATGAGAGGGTTATTACGGACAACGCTTATTATTCAGACAGCATATTTAAATATCACTTTCTCAGCTAACCCACCTAAAAAAATGTGAATTTTAAGGTGTGAAATGCATTTTTCTTAAATAAGTAGCTATCTTTCGTGTTGTTAGGGTCATACTATGATCTGATATGGTGGGTTATATGTGAGGAAAATCATTACCTCTAAAAACTCTCATTCGACGCTTTTCTAACTGTGCATAATTGTTTAATTGGCCACTAAACGTCCGTTGTAAGCAACATTAGTATTGCGAGTTAGCGGTTGACAGTCAGTAAAATGTGAACTAGATAAGGGAATTGCTAGTGACTGGACGAGTCACTAGGTTCAGAAGCTACTGTAGAGAGGCTTCTTGAGTTACCTTTTTCCTTCATTGTTTTATTATGTACTCAATTTAAGAACTCATTGCTTGTTAGGTGGTTTTCGGTATGAGATTGGCCCGTTCGGCTGATAGTAAACCGTGGATGCTCGCTTCGAACTCACACTTGGAATACACCTGATACAAAGCCCAAGACTGATCTTGTATAATGGATCGTTGAACCCTACTTTCGGTTATTAGACTATGTCGGTAGTGTTCCAACTGTAAATTTTTCTGTGTGGCTTCCTTCATTTCGATAGGAGTGAATCACGTCCACTCAAATCTGTCGATCTTTGGCTTGTGTCACCGATTTAATTTTCGTTAAGCTTGATTGATGAATTTTTTTCCGCAAACAAAAAACAAGGGCGGATCTTCAGTCTAATATTTGTTGGGCTAGAACTGATTTCTAACCCCACAAACTCGATTCGTAACTGAAATGTGTTGGAACATAGCATGCAACTCAGCCTTAAGTTTAGTTAAAATCAAAACATATAAAACACCAATTAAACAATAATAATAAAGAAAACTACATACAAAAGTTAAGACATCTAAATAAAAATAAAATAAAACATTGCAAGAAGTATTACACGTGTTGTACTCAAATATAACCGAAAAACATAAAACAACTGAAAACAAATTCGAATAACGGTGACTGGAAAAGGTTAAAAAGAAAAATTAAATAAAAACGACATAAAAACTTATTCAGAGAAAATTACAACAAATTTCAATTATAAAATCCAGAACAATCCATAAAAATGGAAAAATTCATCACAGCGGCCAAGATACCTAATAAAAGTTACAAAAATAAATATTTTAGTTAAAAAATAAAATCTTAAGAAAAATTTGCAGAAAACAATTGAAAAATTAAGAATTAGTTTAAATTGGAAAAATTTCAGGAAATGCCCAAATCCATCATGGAAGCAAACTTTGAATAAAGTAATTCCAAATTAAAATTTTAAAAAATAAAAGAAAATTTATTACGAAAAAATCGCCTGGAACATTGATAAAAATTGAAAATAGAAAGTTCTAGAATAAAAAGAATTCGGATTTGTTTTAATGCACTAATGCATGCACACCAACTGGCACACCGAAAACCAGATATAAATAACGACACGTTTCAGTTGCGAATCATTCTTATGCCAAAAATTTTGTTGTTGTTAATTTTTAACCAGATCTAGAATCGGAATAATCAGTAAGAATGAATAATTTGTTATATTGTTATATTATTATGCTTAATTGATATTATTTAAACGATGTTCCTTTTTGTTCTATTTGCATTTCTATTTCCACAAGAGTGACTAAGGCGTAGTGATCGTATATTGACATTCGAACCGTGCCAGTCTTGAGCATAAATTATTTATATTCGTCGATTGGGTCCACAATCCACGACGATTGCAGCATTCACTTATCTATATTTATACGAGTTGGGGTCGTCGGAGGTCGCACTGACTTAGTCGTATAGGCCACTAGGTTCGTCGGTTAATGCCTTCTTGTACGGTGTGGGTTCTCTGAACTCGATAGGAAATTATTTATCTGTCGATAGTACAGTATCGACCTACAAAACATTATGGCTTACCGTAGTGAGCACAGTGCGGCCACGAAAGAAAACAAATTTTTATTAATCGACTATTTTCTCACAAATAAAGGACACACATAAACTAACATTAAATATTTTGTGAACTACACACCACTAAACAGGAAATATCTCAGACTCAATTATGACACAGTACCAAGCAAAGTAGCCTATTAATCTCTAATTTGAAATTGTAAATTTTGCTAATTATCTAATTACTACTTATTCATGCGAGCGACTCTTAGCACTAAAATGGTTTTGTGTTATTATAATACACTATTATTGTCTAAATATAGTCTAATCATAAAGAATAGTTCTCTTAGGAACCCGTTTACCATTAAAATCTCTTAGAGATATCGTAATTCACTATTGATGTCTTTTATCCAAATATGACTTATTTTCATAAAATACTTTACATTACTATAGTTCACTGTCGATAAATTTTAGTGTCCAAATGTGGCTTATTCACTAGAGATTCTATAAAATACTTTTCGATCACCATAATTCATCATTGATACAGTTTAGTATTTGTTGGGTTATTGAGTTGGTGATAAATGTAAATGTTACTCTGACTCCAAACGTGTCTTTATGCGATCCACAAATAACACTTGAATACAGAAATCTTTATTGATAATCACAATTAAACGTTCACGTTACACTGACAGTCAATTCAACACTCTGCTTGGTGACTATACAATGCTTATTACAACATTCAGTGAGGAATAGCACTTGCGTATAACACCGGATTAAAAGATCACAAATTACTGATTGGTTTATCAACTGGGACTTTGAGCTGGTTGTTTTCTCTGACCTTCTTCACAAATTTATTCAAATATTCAAGTAACTTCTTTTTGTTTTATTTTTCACTAATTCTCCAATAATTATTCTCCACAATCGTTTTCTCTACAATTATTCACAATTATTTCTCCAACAACGTTTCGTCCAACGTTGTCAAATTTTTCTCAAATAATTTTATATCTCAAATCGTCTCTCAAATTGTCTCTCAAATTGTCTTCCAAATTGTCTCAATTTCGCGTCACTTTTGTCACTCATGTTTCGTCTCGATTTCGCGTCACTCTTTGTCTCTAATTTTGTCTCTGATAGTTTCTCTTTATATAGCTTGCTTATATTGTGGCACTCATGATAATCAAGTGTTTTTCCACTTTCTTTCTTCTGCCTCCTCAACTGTTCCATTTTTATCTCTGGTGACTGTCAAGCTATTTTCCCCTTTTCCTTTTTTATTTAACTGCCTTCTCCCATCAATTATGTTATCACTGACAAGCTGTCGAGATAAGAATATTGTTGTTTTCCTTTTTTCCCGATTTCAAAATTCCTTTTTTTTACGATTTGTACTAATTAATTAGTATTAACCTTGGTTTTTCTTTTCTTGTTTAATTTCTTTTGTTTCCTTTCTCTTTCTCATTTCTTTTTATTTACGTTTTCTTTTCTGAGTTTCCATAAATCGTCCTGTTTGTCATGACGATCTTCGCCCCAGGTAATTTTATTTATAAATTGTTATTTAGGTATCCTCAACACATAACAACATTTATTTTTGATTTGTTTTAATGTTGTTAATTTAGTGGAGAAATAATTGGAAAACTTACAAGAGGATCTCAGGTGGGACATGAAAGAAGTTGGCATTTATTTTCAAGCATACTTTCTAAACTCAGATATCGTGAGCTGGAGAGCACCTGATTCAAACTTGAGGCAATGATTATTTATGCTAGAGTCAACTATTTCTTTAAAATAAAAAAGCACATTGATCTATAGCCTGAGAGAATGAAAATTAATTAAATCGTAAATAACAAATCAAAAATGAACTAGAATCTAGTTACTAGATAAAAGTTTTTTGTAAATTTATTTTCTAACAAAAATTAATAATAAGGTTTTTATTGATTTTGAAATTGGTGTCATTTAATTACTAAAAAATTGCAAATGAAAGATTCCTTTTTAGTTAAAACGAATGTAATTTTGAGAGAAGTGATTCAAGCATTCGAATACACAAATTTTAAAATTAAATTTGCGTTAGAAGATTCATTTAAAAGATTCAGTTACGTATGAAAAGCCAAATTACAAATTTTTTCAACCACTCTTTCTACTTTAAATGAGTGGGTAACAATTTATACCTTCTAGGTTTACAGATTATGAAGACTATCAGAGATCATTTTTGTCGAACAATATATAACACTTTATTTATAAATTTCCATGATAAAATCCTTGAAGAAATTTAGCCTTTAATAACATTTGAAACAATAAAATAATACGATAACTTCCATGAGACAAAAATTTATATGTAACGCTTTATTTAAAAATGGCTGCAAATGTAATCAGCAATTTTAAATTAATCAAAATCATGGAATATCTAGTTAACACATTCTCATTTTAGTTTATTTGTTATTTTGATCATAGCAAAAAACATCTGTATTGAATGTCTTTACCTTGAAATTTGTAGCAAAGTGTAATTTGTAGTTAACCAAAGCAGTTTTGTAAAATCCGAAAACTATTTGTTTCTTGATACACCAGGTGATTAAGATTGTTAGGAAAATTATTAAGAGTAATCAAAGACTTACTTCTCATTCTAGTCAACTTAAATTTAGTTCCATCGACTAATTCGGAAATCAAATAAATTTTTGGAAAATAAAAATACAAATGCGATCTAACCCACTAACAAAAGTGAATCCTCAAAACTAGGGTTGTCTATCGCAATTTTTATAACTGTAAATCTTCAACAAACCAAACATACCAATTACATGTAAAAATCTCAACTATATTTATTTATATAATTACCTTTTGAATTACTCAATAAGCATAATCATAGATCGGTTAGAAAGAGTTCTTAACCGTCGTTCTACGAATTTAAATAATACTCAAAAATATCATTTTGACATTTCTTTCTTTATATTTTGTGCCATTTTAAATTCCTATAAATTAAAGGATATTATTGATTACTTTGATTTAATTTTGAATTCATTTCATAGATTTAGAAATTGAATAAAAATTTAATGGAAAATATAAGAAAATGAAGAAAAATCTCCAGTGAAAATGATGTTTAATGAAAAATAATTAACTGTATAAATTATTTAATAACTTTCAAATAACATAAAAATATCAGGAAAACTATGCAGATGCTGATGTGGAATTATCACAACATAAATAGACATAATGAGCTATCAAATAAATAATAAACCAAGTATATTGAATGCTTAAAATAACTCAACAAAACTTTATAATATTATTTCGTTTCTTATAGATTCATTCAATTCTTTGTGAGGCAAAACAATCGAATTAAGAATCACAATTTCACTAGGCACATCAACGTAGGAGCCTGGAATTATAATTGTAAAGATAAATAACATTAAATATGTTTATTTCCATTATCTTCATTTCAGACTGTAGATCAATATTTCTATTTATTTAACATGAATTAGAAGCACAGCATTGTTGAATAGATAAAAATATTTTTGAAAATAATGGAAATTGAGGATTTTACTAATAAATGAAAAAAATAAGATTTTATTGAAAATTAAATGGAATTCATTTACCATTTGCAGTATATCATATGTTAATATTGCACGTATTGTGAATTTATTTAGCATTATGAATGTCGAATAAGGGTAGTGAATTAGTCAAAGTGATTAATAAAGTCGGTACTGACTCTAGCTCTTCGTACTCTTCGCCTCCGTTATTAAAATAAGACCCAAAATAAAATATTCTATTAAACGTCGTACACTATAATTAATAAAATAGAATTTCTATCAGCCTATTAAAATCAGTATCAGTTTAACTATCAATATAACTTACCATTTATCATCACTCAACAAGTAACGCGGATTATCAAACGACTCTAGACTATCATTAAAGTAGCACTGACTAAACAGACACAAAAGATATTCTATATCCACGTGCTTTCGTGCGTCGTGCTAATATGAACGGTGCAATCGAATGTGCGCATTGATCGTCTCTGCAGTAGCGATGTTTTGGCGTAAAAGAGTGTTAGTTGTTAACGGCTGCTGCGAGGTGGAGTTGAAATAATTTTGTGTATTTTAAATTTTACTTAAGTCTAGAGAAATAATAGTTAAACCTGGACCCCGGAGATAACTCACTGAAACCCTGAGGGTGGCAACACTACATGTGACCCGAAGAGAGACTGCATTTTACCAGATTTAAATATTAATTCCCCTTTTTAACAATTTTTTGATTGACAATATTTAACTCCCTTACTCTTTGTTCAAAGTTTCGCTGATTCCTTTCTTCAGCTAACTGACCCTTGTCTACAAGTATCTTATCTTTTTATATTGGTTTTCTGCCTGCGTAATCAAATAATCGAATTAGACATTGTCCAAAAATTTGTTCAAAACAATTGCCTTTTCTCAAAAATTTTGTTTCGCTAATTCCAAACTAATCTTATTGATTTTGAAAAGATGCCTAATCCCATTTTCTGGTGAATTATGAGTTTATGTCGCGTCTGTGTGCGTTTTTTTGCTTTTGACATTGGGTGTTTGTATGCGCACACAGACGCGATCAGTGTAATTTTGGAGCATGTTAGTATCGACAATTGTCGAATGATATCGAATTTTAGATTTGTGATAGTTTTGATATTTTTAGTTGAAATTTTATGTGAATTTGTCTAGTTTGTTTAAAAGATTGGGAGTTTCTGGAAGTTTTGAAAATAAATTTTTGTAAATTTGTTTAATGGCTACGATTAATACAGGTAATTACTATTATCATAAATGCAACAGGGACGTTCACATATCTCAGGATGGTAAATGTGTGACGTGCAATGATGGATTTATTGAAAGAATTGAATCTGATAACTCAATGTTTTTCATATTATTCGTCATATTCCTGGTGGAAGTACTACAAATGAAACTGATGGTTCCTTTTTTATTACTCCAAGAGATCCTGATAACAGAAATAGTGTTTTTGGCCAACTAATATCAAATTTATTTGGTGGATTGCTACCTCAAGATTTTAGATCAGATTCGTCATATAATACACGTTGAAATTTTCTCTTAGATCCACAGTCGATCAAGTTTATATTGAAAATATATTAATAATTTCAGATTTTTGTCTGACAACGCATTTTTTAACATACTCTGTCAGGTCGATTTGTCTGACAGAGACGTTTTTTAAAATAAAATTGTCAGGTCAATGCGTTTGACAGCATGTTAAAAATGCCTGTTTTTTCTGAGTGTTAAACGAATCCTTCAGACAGACCTCAACATGCATAAAGTGAACGTGAGGATAAATTGATAAATAATACGCGATGGTATCAAAAACGAACAGTCAAATATTAAAAATAAATTGACAAATCAGTGCTGAAAATTTGTTATACATAAAAAAAAATTTATATCTTGAGTCATAAAAATTAATGAAATATTAAAAGAAAACGAAAACAGGTCAAATGTGAACAAAAATATAAAAGATTTTCAAAATAAATAACACAAATTGCAAACAATTAATAATTATTCATTGATTTTCCAAATTAATTAATAAATTAAAAAATTTTAATATTATTAAATTTTTTTGGATTTCACAATATAATTATGTAATTAATAATAAACCTATAAGTATAATTGTTTTTATTAAAGTTCTGTAGTGCCTGATCGTGACAGCCAAGCTTTCGAAATCCCAAGTCCTTCACGTGAATCTTATTGCATGCGTTCGAATCAGTATGTTCGAAAACAAAAAACGCACGTATGACGCAACGCATTGATATTTTCCAAAACTTTATAATGCTATTATACTTGATTTTAAATTCCATCGATGCATTGCACTACTGAAAATTGCATCACACGTCATAATCTAAGACTAAAATATTGGTTTGCATCAAAAACTCACGTATTACGCAACGCATTGATATTTTTGTATTATTTAAACTAGTTTTATATTCGTCTTTAAATTCCATCTATACATTGGACTACTGAAAATTGCATCAGGAGTAGGCTTCCAATCGTAAAATTTGATCCCCTAAAGCAGTGGTGCCCAACCTTTTTATCAAGTGGGCAACTATTTAAATGAAAAAGTCTTTGCGGGCACATTTTTGAAAAATTAGTTAATAGAAAAATGATCTTATAACAATCTTTTTATTAGGAAACATGCATTTGTATTAAAAATTTAAAATAATAAAAATAATAATGTGAAACAAAACAAACAAATTTATTTATAACATCATTTTAATGCGGCTTTTGAATTTGAGTCTGGCTAACAAGTTGATCAATATCAGGATTGATTTTTGAATTTGATAATAGAATGAGGTTTTCCAAGTGAGCATCAGTGAGTGAACATCTGAATTTGCTTTTTATGTAGTTCATTGAAGAAAATGTCTTCTCACAAATGTAAGTTGATTCAAATTTGACCACAAACCGGAGTGCCATGTTGTTAAGTTCAGGATAGTCATTTTTTGGAACAAGCTTCCAGAATGCTTTTAAGTCGGGTGAAATAGGTGATTCACAAAGCTCTTGAAACTTTCTCTTTAATCCTGTGTGGTTTTGAATGTCAGTAATTTCCATCTGTATTTTTGGAGAATACTTGCTGATTTCACTTTCTGATATAGAGAATGGATTAATGAACAATAAAATGTTATCCTTCTCTGCCTCAAAGTCAGAAAATCGAGAAGAAAATGAATGAGACAAATTCATAATGGCAAGTTTGTATTTTTCATAGTCCAAGTTGACAGTGATTGAACTTTCAAGTTGAAATTTCTGAAGCGTGGGGAAAAGATCCAGATTTCCTTGAGAAAGACTGTTATAAAACAGTTTTAATTTTGCCTTAAATGCATTGATTTGATTAAATAGTGTTGGGAACAAACTATTTTCACCTTGCAATCCTGTGTTCAAGATGTTCAGGTAATTTGTGACATCAACAAGAAAAGCCAATTCACTCAACCAGGAATTGTTTTTCAAAAGATCACACTCGGTAGGCAACTCTTTTTTTTCTTCCAAAAATTGCAGTACTTGGGTCCTTAACTGGAAAAATCTTGACAGCATTTTTCCCTTTGACAACCAGTGAACAGAGCAATGGAGCAAAAGTTCACCACAATCATCGGTTTCCTCTTCAAACAGGGATCGGAACTCTCTTCTATTTAGAGATCGTGCTCTAATCTTGTTAATACAGTGCACAGCTGTGTCAATAACATGCTTGAATTCCATATCCTTTGAGCAAAGAACTTCTTGATGAATAATGCAATGGTACTTAAAAAGTTTTCTTTTTAGATATTTTTCTAGAAGGGAAACACAACCGTTGTTTTTTCCAACCATTGCAGGAGCTCCATCTGTGCAGATACTTTCCAGTTGATTCCAGTTGAGCTTATACTCGTTGATGCTTGAATTTTCCACACAATCTTTCAGTGCTTCAAAGATATCGGCTCCAGTTGTTGTGGTTTTCAGTTGACAAAGGCCAAGAAGTTCCTGAACAACATCGAAGTTTTCATTGACACATCTTATATAAAGTAATTGAGCACTGTCAGTTGCATCACAGCTTTCATCAATTGCAATTGAAAAGTATTTTGAAAGTGAAGCAGCAACAATAATTTGTTTTGAGACATCATTGGCCATTTCTTCAATTCTCCGAGTAACTGTATTTCTTGAAAGTGCTATGTTTTTGGACAGCAATTTGTTTTTTGGGTCACCTGAGTTTTCAGCAAAAATAGAAATTGCCTCTTTTACCATTTCACCATCTGAATAACTTTTTTTTAATCTGGCAAGCAGCAGGGAAATTTGAAAGGAAGCTTTTGTCATACCGTGCATTTCTTCTTGTCTTTTGGTAAAAAATGTTTGCTGAACTGCAAGTTTCGATTTTCTCTTTGAAATAAAGTCAGTTCTGTCTGCAGATCCAATTGGGTATTTGATTTTGAATTCTGAATGCATCTGATTAAAATGACGTTCCACATTGTATTTTTTATAGACTGCAACTGTGTCATTACAAATCAGACAAATTGGCCTTGATGATTGTGAATGTGTGAACAAAAATTGTTCTTCCCAGTTATTTCTTAACACTTGTTGCGCAGATTTTTCATCTTCACGTTTTCTTTTTTTGNATTATATGGTGTTCTTTCAGTGGTGTAACTTGGATAGAGAGGCACCCAAGCAAAAAATACTCTTATTGACTGACATACTTGATTATAGTATTATATAAATATAGTGATAATATAAATCGCTGAAGGTTTTCCCGGAAGGTTTGATTGTAAGCTAACTCCTGAGCCCTAAATATAATGATGAACTCTAATATCAAACAATTTTAATAACTAATTAAATCAAATAGATTATACACATTTAGTGCTTAAGGAAATTCTATTAAAAGATTTCTATTGGTGTTCTATTCTTATCTTTTAAGTTTGCTTAATATTTAAAACACTAAATGGCTTTGAATAAGCCTTGGGTGATTCATGATTAAAATAGATAATATATTTCATCATTCAATTCGATTCATCGATGATTAACCACTATTGTAATAAAAGGTCTAACTAGTGAGATACAATGAAAGTATTACAAGTGAAAAAACTAATGGCATTCTTTATCGTCTCACTACACTATCAGCAAGCAGTTATAAAATTATTTGGTAAATATATCATCCATAATTCATTGGAAGATTCTATTTAAAAATAAGTTTCTTACCGACCAAAGTAATAGAAGGGTTCAATTGACCTTTCTCATTAAACAACGGGATTACGTCCATTTTAGCAAAGGGTTTATTAGGATTCGGATCATTTGGAGTGCCTTCTATTCTGGTCCATTCCCCAATAACGACATTCCAACCAATAACAGCATTGAGAACACATGCCCTATCCCTAATTGTTACTCCTTGAAGAATAATGCATTCTCTTAGACGGACACCAGCCCCAACACTACAATGCTTGCTGATGCTGACATTAGGTCCAATCTAATAAATATATTATTAAAATAAAACTCCCATATCAAATTACATTTTAAGTCAATCAAATGAAAACGTTTGTTTTAAAAATTAAAAACATTAACGTTATAAAATTTTACTTTTAAAATCAAGCTTATTTTTAGATTTATTTATAAAAATAAAAACTAAAATAAATAAATTTCCCTAGAAATGAATTTCATTTAAATTAATTTATAGATTAGATATTTAATGATCAATAATAAAGAAATATCAAATTATTTGAAAAACTTATTTTTTGCTTCTTTGAAAAATTCCTACAGATATTTGTGATTTATTCTAGTTTAAGCGAAAACCAAAATTTGAAATATATAAAAATATAATTAGAATGTATACCACAGCACTTGGATCAATGGTAACTGAAGGATGTACATATACATCACCAATAAACCGAGGTCCTCCTGATGCATTTATAGATAATCGGTTTGGGTGCATTGTATGATAAAGTTGAAGCATATGACGATTTGAATAAATAAGAGCACTGAATTAAATTTCTACAATAAATTTCTATAATAAATTTATCAAAAATACCCAACAGATTTAATCTGACTCCAAAAATTGCTGAAAGGAAACATATATAGTTTGCCGGAACCAGCTAGAACTTGAAACACTTCTTTTTCCATACAAATGGATTCATTACACTGACGCAATATGTCAAAACTAAATTGAACTAATTACATTTCTTCAGAAAAATGTTAAAAATTTATTGGAGATCAAACTTTCTAATTATGAAAGAAGGATTCCGTATTTTATAAATTGTGTTGCTCAATAATAGGTATATTCAATAATTAAATGTAAAGTGCAAAACAATATTTAAAAAACATACAAAAGATTTTTAAACACCGATATATTTCATTCAAAATATTAACACTTATTTCTTCCCGTGAAGTTTAAAAGAAGTATTGCCATATTTTCTGAAAAGATTCAAAATAAATGGAAGTGTTTGGAAAAATCATTTTGTATTCAATTTTCTGTTTGTCTATTAATCTGAACGCCGAACACTGGTTAATAGTAACTTATGTAATTTTTTAAATTCAGGATTATTTCAACTAATGTTTTTTTAATATCACAACTAACATTTCCTTACAGTTTTGAATACTTTCAAATAACGTAATTATGAGATTATTGTTTCAGTAAATTGGATGTTAGTTCCTCTAAAAATTGCTCCATGTTATGTATAAAAATTTTAGAAATACACTGATTTGGTTTTGAATAAATTAATTTAAAAAGATTAAATCATAAATAAAAATTTTTGAACGGTTAATAATGTTAATAATTTTTGTAATTTAAAATTAGATTAAAAATTTACAAAGCATTGATTAGTTCATAATTTAACACGATTGTTAAACTACACCAGTGTTTCCCAAATTGGGTCATGTGCCCCCTGAAGGGAGCACAGAAATATTTTCAAAAAAAATTAATATATTTTAATTTTCGCATATAACTAAAAATAAAATTAAATAAATTCTCAATTATAATTATGTAGCGATTAATATTTCGAACTATTTTAATTTTCAACTAAAAAGGAAATTTATTTATTTAATTAACTATTATTATTATTATTATTATTATTATTATTATTATTATTATTATTATTATTATTATTATTTTATTTAATTAGCAAAATTAATTTCTTTTTATATTTTCAAAAGTGAGATAAAACAAAACAAAACTGTTTTACAGGGTTATGCAATTTCATATTAACATGTATGCAATTTTATAGATTTAATAAAAAAAATAAAGTCGAAAAACTAAAACTACAACAAATTTTTAATCAAATAAACGGCTCTCTCTGCTGTGCTTTTTCAAGCCATCGTCTCATTAGCATTGTGAGGTTTTTGGCTCCATTCATTTTTTGGCTCCAGAATACTGTCCAAATATTGCGCGATTGATAAATTGGGTTTTAGAATTTTCTCTGCATGATATTTATTTTTTATCATTGAGAAGAGCTCTGGCAAGTACAGTACCAAAACTTGCATACGATTCCATTTCTTCTAAACACATGCTGAACTTTAACCGACTTATGGAACTTTGCATTATCCATAATCAATAGTTTATTCGGGTGTGCTCTAAAATGAGGCACCAGATTGTTTTCAATAAATTCCACAAAGGATTCAGAGTTGAAACTTCAAACCTTGCATTCGTAGGCTATGATTCCATCAATAACAATGGCACACATCAAGCTCTTGTTTACATTTCTGTTTGCTGGAACAGTAACGTATGCTTTGGTATTTTTGGATAAATAGCCATACAATCTTTGTGTATGGAGGTTAAATCCTGTTTCATCTAAAAAAAAATTTTCATCGGCTACTCGTGATAGCTCCATAGAATATACTGCACGAGCGTCTATTTTTTCGATCGTGTTTCTTTCTTTAGGTACCAAAGTAAGCCTCTTTCTCGTTATATTCATTTTCTTTAATTTTCTTGAAACAGTTGATTGAGAAATTTTAGTGCAGTTTACTTCCACAACGGTGTTTAGAATTTCAAATTGAACAAGACTATTACAAGCGTTACAAGCGATAGAATTAAAAGTAGTTTGTTGAAAACATTTGATTACGCTGTTCACAAGTTTTCTTCAACTTTTCAGCAGCTGATAGAAAAGTTTCTTTTTTTCTGCCGCCACAATACATTTGGCTACAGTTTGGCAGCAGAGCTGGAGGGATGCGGCACTCTCTGAAATGATATATTTTTCGGATTGAAACAACGACAAGATAAGGTCGTAGATCTCTTTTGTGACTTTTTTTCTTTCTTTTCTGGGCAAAATTTTAAGGGTTTGGTAATTATTTCTATTTATTAAATCTATATAATTGCATACATGTTTCTTTAAAATTGCATAATGTTAATATAAAATTGCATAACCCTGTAATAATGTTCAATATTTGTTTGGAAATTGCCAAACAAGGAAATTTAATACAATATTAATAACTAGGATAGATAAAATACATTAAATTTGGTTATTTGAAAAATTTTTAATTAATTTAATAGTTGGGGTCAAGAAAAATTTTTGTAAATTTTTTGGGCACAAAAAATAGCTTGGGAAACACTGAACTACACATTTAAACATGCAGTTGATAACATGCTCGATTTAAATTAATATTAATTTTATTTACTATTAAAAATAAAGAATTGCCAGTAAAATTATAAATTAAAATTTTATATAGTAATTTTTACAATGCCTATTATCTTCATTTAATATTTAAAAATCAATATTTTTTATTTATTTAATACTAATAGATCAATTTTACCATTAATAATTTCAAATTAAAACCCTAACGCAGTGGTTCTCAATTAATATAAAAGCGCGAACACCATTCACATGATTTTTTTACGCGGAAAACTAACAAAAATATACTTGCCCACAATGAGTGACCAATCACAAATTACTATAAATCTGTTGTAAACGTAAACAATGCCTTATAAGCAAAGAAAATACCACGAGCAACAATAACAAGCAATAAAAACACTTATATTTGTATGTTTATATATCTGTGTAACGGCCTTCTTATTGAATCATATAAAAAAATTAATTGAGGTTTTTGATGATATGTATCTTAAATGCAAATTTAAGGATAAAATGTCATTTTTATCGCGGAACACGGGTTTAGAACCACTGCCCTAACGGCTCATTTAGCATGAAGAAAGTATAGAAATCAACATTTATTACGTAATATATATATATATATTGTGTGATCAATGAGGAGTAGTAATGGGCGAAAGCGTTAGAAAGCGAAAAAATAACGACTTTAGCTTTTCGCATGTATTTCAGCTCGCTAAACTTAAAAATTATTTGTCCAACAGATTTTAAAAATTGTTTTCCAATACTTAGAGAAAAAAAACCACAGGGAAATGATGCAAAATATGAATATTAAAAGTCCAAATGCCTTAGTAAACTGGACAAATTATATTCGTGAAGTGATGGTTCACTAAATGCAAAACAGGGAAAAGCTTGGAGGGCCTGGAAAGATGGTTCAAATCGACAAAAGTCATTTTCGCGGAAAATGAAAATATCATCGAGGTAGATTGCTTTAAGGTGATCTTGGTGGTAAAATAATGTTGATACCAATTTAAGAAGGTAGAATTGATTGCCCGTGGGTGTTTGGCTTAGTTGAAGAGGTTTCAAATAACTTAAGAATGTTTTAAACAATTAAGAAGATTTTAAACAATGTTAAATCTGACACCAAAATAATTTCACATGGTTGGCGTTCTTATGTATGAGTTTCAATACGAAATTGTTATCCAGATTCATTCAGGATGACATGCACAACTCCGGTACTAACTATGAACCACTGAAAAATATCCTGGATAGCATTTCGGAGTCTTTCCTTCGCAATTAGCAAACATTCCTTCGTCAGAAATTTCACAAGGAAGACCAACTTTCTCATCATAAAACACTGTCTGGCTGCCATGTTTGAACTTACTAATCCAATCGTGATAATAGAGGAGCGTATATTGCCATAAATTGTCTACAACTGATTTTATATTTGCTGACTGCTCTCACCACGAAAAACAAAGAATTTAATAACACTTTCAAACTCGACAGGATGTAGCATGATTTGCCAAATAAATTGAAAATGTGCTCTTCCACGTTGCTATGTAGATGAATATTAAAACAAACTATATTTTTGTAGCCATAGATATATTATGATTTCATTAGAACACTGTGAAAGTACTATTTTTTTTTGGAATCGTCAGGGTACTTATTAAACGCCTCACGTAGTAAGATATTGTTTTCAGCCCAAATTTTCAAAAAGTTGATTGAATTCGTTTTATTAAATTTCAATAATTTTTAAAAGTTCATATAAAATAAGATAACGAATTTTTCTCGCCGATGCCTCGAAGGCCTGTGTCAAAAACTTTTATCATTTAATCGACGCCACCTTTTCGGAACAATAGTAGTGTACTGAATAAATAATGAAATATATTTTTCATGATTAATAATTATAACACTAAATTTTTTTATCCTATGCACCATTGATTAACTATTTTCAATTGCTTTTTTCATTTATTAACCTATAGTCTTAATTTATAATTATTTTTAAAATCTCTGACTCATTTCTTAATTATTTTTGATAAACTCTATAATGGTAACAAACTTTCAAAATAAATTTTTTTTAATAATTTACTGACAACACTCGAATTTAACTAGAATGTCTAAAAATTAATCAGGTAATCTTTATTGAATAGATTACAAATGGAAAATTATTAATTAATTCATGGATTTTGTTATGATTCTTCAATCAATAAAAAGAGCTCCCAAACATGCATATTATGTTATATATTTACGATATATTTCGACATTCTCGTTGTCATCATCAAGTAGGACAGAAAAAGCTATAGATATTATAGATTTATTTAAACAAAAAAATGAAATCATCATTACTATTTTAAATTAAACATTATTTTCAAAATAAAACAAACTTTTCATTATATTTAATTCACTTCCAAAATAATTTGAATTTTAATCATTTATCTATAGATAAAAATTTTAGAAACAAAATTATTTAACATACTAATTTAACTATTCAATATATTTGAAAACAACAACAATCCGCATACTCTCAAATTAACACTCAAACTATTTATAAACATTCTATACAAAATATATCCAAAAATATTTTGCACATTAACTGTCATCCATACAACATGGAACATTTTGATCCAACATAGATCTAGAGTTGTATAT
This sequence comes from Schmidtea polychroa, assembly GCA_959609185.1. Lineage (NCBI taxonomy): Eukaryota > Metazoa > Platyhelminthes > Tricladida > Dugesiidae > Schmidtea > Schmidtea polychroa. Next base: position 279,134 of record CAUHTR010000022.1, on the reverse strand, counting down.
CATCACTGCTTGACGAGTAGAGTATACGAAACTTTAGTTTGATCAATATTTTACGAAATTTTACCTTTCTTTATTGTCAGAATTTCTTTATTTTGAAACATGATAAATCTAAGATAACGCCTCTTTAACCTCTTTAGTCAAAAATATTCAAAAACCAAAATTTATTTTTTCTGCTTATGATAATCGTGGCAATGAACACTGTTGAACAAGTGCTCGATAAAAAAGACACGTCCACATTGTATGCTTGATAAAATGATTGCGTGTCTTCAGGAGCTGTACGCAAAGTCATTTCATAGCCAACCAATTAAATCAGTGATTATGTGAGTGTGAACGAGTTGGATTTGCATATATTTGTCCCAATTTCAATGTCAATTCTTTCAAATATGATTTATTCTGTAGTTGTTGTTGCAACCAATTCATAATTCTCGGAAATCAGCACGTGTCCATTGGTCATCTCTCTAAAATGTTCTTATATCGTCAAACCTTACAATTTTCAAAAAGAATTTGAATCCATGCAATGAACTAGATGTCAGGTAAAATGCCCGGTTCTCTTTTACAATTCTCTTTACTATAATTCATACTAATCAGCGAAATTATCTCTGTCAACTCCAACTCGTATCAAAATAGATAGACACGCTTGCAGTTCTATGCTGCTGAAAGGACTCTAATTTCTCTTATAAGTTTTACTGTGTACAAACTTCTCTTTGATATTTGTGCATTGTATAATATGATACAGCATTTCTTTTGTAAGGAGTAAAAGAAAAGCTACTTTGACCAATACAGGATTTACTAAGGAAGAGGTCTTTGAATAAGAATATTACGCCTTAGTATATGTAATGAAAATAATATTTCTTCCATTGTGTAATTCACTAGCCATTTCATCTTCTTCTAAACTGTTTTACTACTATCAAAGAGTCACTTCCACTAGAGAATACTTCCATTTCACCATCATCTTCAATATAATGTAGGACTTATTGCGAATCGGACAATACATTTTCTCATTGACTTTCGTTATCGCCATTTACTGCAGACAACGCTGTTAGATTTTGCTGAACTAATGAACTTCCAATTATCGCAACACAGGCCTCTAGAAACATCAATCGTAAATGGTATGTTAATTCATCGTTAAAGTTTTATCTTTAATTCACCTGTTAAAAAGGAATTCATAATTAGAAGCGAAACATTAATGAACTTGTTAAACGTTAATGTAGATAAAACTGAACAAATATTGACCCAAAAAGTAAGTCAAATATAAATTTAAACAATCATTATTTATCAGCTTTAATACATTAATCATTTCCTTTTATAGTAAAATAGAATAATATTAGGCATTATACGACTGATTTTCGAATATAAGAAAAATGTCATTCACATACCGTTTATAAACAATGAGTTTTTTAAAATGGAAAAAACTAATTTCTTTTCTAAACTTGCCAAAAATATTGATATTGTGTTGGTGCTAAAAAGAAACCCATGGCAATCCCATCTATTTCCCGATATCATTCATTATTAAAAAAACTGGATTTTGAAGTAGCAAACTCATAAGGTCGACGAAATGTATTTTCACTCAAAATTTGATCACAGATATTTTAATTCCATAAGAAGCAACATAAATCAATAGGTTCAACCAACAGTATATCAGTAAAAAAATACAAACATCATACGAAATCATATTCCAAACGGAGCCTATTAAACTGTGTAATATAGGAAACAAATTTAAAACTATCCTTATATTCATTCTCCCTAAAAATTTCTTAAATCGTTTTGAAATTTATAAATTATAATAGAAATTGAAATTAATGATAGTATTGTAAATTGCAGTCGAATACTTGTTATATTTTTCAAAAAAATTTGTTCTGTGTTAGTTTTCACCATATTGTTCTTAAAATTTTTTAAAAATTTATACACGTCCAACACCATTTCTCAATCAGTAATGTACACCAGGCTGTCTGCTTGAGCTTCATTAGATTTATTTGTGTGGTTTATTTGGTTTCATATAAAATAAATCAAATATAGGAGATGAGTATAAAATAAAAACAGTATGCATCATACACGTTCATGAATAAAAGTCTTATAGTTATATTTTAATTTGATCGTCAAAAACTAAGGAAAAATTATTTTAATTTAGATTTTTAAGCATATTCAATTTATTTTCTCGTCATTTTCCATATAAATATAGATCAATAAATTTTAATTACAAACATTTTTTAAAGTGTAAATATTGATTTTTCAATAATTTATTTTTTAACATTCATAATAATTATTACATTAATTTAATTTTAAATTTGCCAAAAAATATAAAACTAATTACATAAAATTCCATTCAATTAATTTTTAGACATTCTACATTTTATATAATATATTTTTCATTTATAATATATAAAACTTACTATTCATAGCTGAAAAAGAAACAATGTTTATGATAAGTAGAAATATTAAAATCAGTTAGAATAAAATCAAAGAAAGTGAGAAGTGAGAAAGAATTAAATTAATTTAATATTTATATCCCACCTGTAATTTTCTTCTTGATGTTTCAAAAATGCAATACGGAGAAAGGTAAAAATTGCAGGACAGAATAAATAAACGCCACAATTAATAGTTGTACTTACAAAAGTACTTGGCTTTTCAACATAATGGAGAATCTAATAATTCATTGATATTTTATTGTTGGTCTGTACATATATATATATATATATACTTCATTAGTTTCTTTATCGTGTACAATGCAGCCGTAATTCATTGACTGTTGCCGGGTAGCCTGATAAAAAAAGGATATGTTACTTTAAAGATACTTTAAAGAATTTCTATTAACAAGTTCTTTGTTTTAACAAAAAAAGAAAAGCAATTATCGAATTTTTTAGAAACAGTTGGTCACGATTTGTTTGAACATTATTTTATGTGTAAAAATATCTTTTATATTATAATCATAAAGTATAGAATATTTAAGTAATTCAAATTGTAGAAAGTCTTAAATTGAAAGTTGCAGTAAATGTTCCGAGACCAATTGTTACTTAATACCTAATTAAATATTTATCATATAAATTCAAATGAAATCTATTCAAGATGTATATATAAAAACGGAAAATTCGTCTCATAGCCGAGAAACTTATTCTTGATGATGTGGAAATCTTTTATCATGAAATACACCAAGAATCGACTGTTATAGAGATTATATTACTCAAAATATAATATTCATTTACGATAGTCAAATAACATAAATAATAGCATAATTAATTGTAATAAATGATAGTAAATATAAATAAATATACCACGTTTTCTATAAAATTTGGCCATTTTGAAATGGCAGGTGATTTTCCTTCAAGTTCGATATATTTTCCCCAAATTTCCAGAATTTAAAGTGCTCTTACTAGGGTGTTCATTATTTATAAGGATTATTCGATTAGTATTCTATTAAGTGAAGACATTCTATTAAGTGAGGTTCAACAAATCGATTAAGTGCCTTATAAGTTTATAATGTAAAAGAAAGACACATCGTTTGGAAAATCTTCATCATCTAACTCATCAATGAAATTCTTTAACTGACAATGATTCTTTACATTTATTCGAATGTGACTTTCAAGCAACATAATCATATTTGAAATATTTCTCTACCATATGTCCAGTATGAATTATACAATGAAGAGGAATAAAAAGACTGTATAATTCTGCAATTTGGCCATGTATGATAGAAAACCCTTATATATTTACACAGTTTTATTTGCTAATTTCGACGACTCTCATACTGTTTCTAGAATTGGTTTTAGTGATGATATTATTATATAAAGGGCATTTTTATACTAGATACATTAATTTTTTTGAAATGTTGTAAACTTAATTATTTAAAAATTACAACTCATTACAATTATTTTGACAAACTGTTCTTATTAATAGCCCTTATAAACTGTCCTAGAACAAATATTAAATTGTGTAGGCCCAGTTCAAAATACAAGAATAAATAACAGTTTACATTTAGTAAATCGTTGACTACGGCCAGATCTTTCGAATAATTCTATTGTCAGAATAATGTATAATTTTATTAAATTATATATATATATATATATATATATATATATATATATATATATATATATATATATATATATATATATATATATATATATATATATATATATATATATATATATATATATATATAACGCATAATACATCTAAATACATAATTTCCTATGCAACAATTTATGGATGTAACACTATTTAAAGATATAAAATGAATACTAATTAATTATCAGTTATTGATTATTTTATATATAAAAGTTTCCTCGTGTTTTATATTTTACATTTTGAATATGAAAATAGTTTTAGAAGAGAATTATGTGTTTTGATTTATAAACTGTTAGGGCATAAAAATAATTAATTTTCTAAAGCTGAAATTTACACATGAAAAAGCCCGTCATTTTGACGGGGATTATCTAGTATTAACACATTTGCTGCCGAGTGACATTTTCAAAAACTAGTCTATTACCCCAATTAATTTTAATAAATTAATTGTGATATAAAACTACAAAATATATATTAATGAGTAAGATATGTAATGTAGATAATATTTAATTCCCCTAACCGAATCCCTTCAAAGAACATGAATATGATACAGTTTTAATCGTATGTGGCGTAGATAATGAGAGAACGTTCTACGAATTAACTCGTAATTGGCAGTGAACTTGTTAATATAATAACAATAGAAATATGTTTAAAATATAGTTATTGCAATAAAATTCGACAGAATCAATATCCAAAATTTGTGTAAAATTTTTTAAGCTATGGATTAGAAAATAAATAATTATGATGCTTGATTTTTTCACCTGTTAAATAGTTAAATATTTTTTTTCTATGTTGTCGTCTTAAAAATTTTAAAATCTACTTTTATCTCGTAAGGCCAAAACATAACAATAAATGTAATTTAAAAAGTACTGCAAATTTGAAATTACCTCTGTGGTCATTATTGAAAAGTGATCACGGGCTTTTAATTTTAAATGATAATTAAGCATTTGATTTAAATTGAATGCTCCACATACATCAGAATTTATGACAAAGAAATAATCTGGATTTCCAGATTGGATTTGATCACGAAAATGATACAAACCTCCAGCAGTACCCAATGGGGTAAATTCTTGCAAATATCTAAAAATTATGTTTTTACAATTTCTTTATACAGCATTTTATTTCATCGAATAACTTGGATAAATACATAAAAGTAATTTTTTTATGGATATGACGGAATATTTCATCAAAACGTTTTTAAATATGTACATTGAAGAGCATATCGATGTTTAGACAAAATAACTCGTCATCCTGTAGGATTAAAAAGGGATCACGGCGAGTTATTTTGCTGGCCTGTTGCAATCATTAAATTACCGCTTTAAAAAAACTAATTTTATTCAAATATCGTAATACATTTTTGTAAGTTTATTTAATATTAAATATTTATATGATATGACAGCGCTTCTTAATCTATGGACCATGACTACATATGGTGTCACCTACCCAAAAAAATTAAACGGTTTCTGGGCACGAAATAACTATTTATTAATTCTAAATAAAATTGATAGTACTATATGGAAACAGTGAAACTCGCAAATAACCGAGAAAACGCATTTTCCGAAAATTTGCAGAGTCGTGACTGTTGTTAGAATATCGGAATAAATTTTGTTTTCCAAGTTTTAATAATAATTTTTTAATTTTATACAAAATCAAAATTTCATGTGATACTATTATTATTATTTGTTCTGATTGCATAAATATTAATAAAATTTAATTAAAATTTATTAAAATTAAATTTTTATTTAAAACTTAAACATTTTGTTTGAATATTATTTATATCAACAAATTTACCACGTTGCAATTCAACTAGCCTAGAAAGTTCAAGAAGTCTTTAAAGCATTGCAAAATACAATAATAACGTCGCTCAAAAATTGATTTGATATAAAATTTAAAAACTATTATAGCAATTTGAGTTCGAAAGCACCCAGCACCATTTTTACAAAACAATATAAATGACAATTGATCGAAAATTGCCGATTTTGAAAATAAACATGGGATGCTTTGAACTATTGTTAGTTAATATATTAAAACAATGTCGTTAAAACATAGTATAATGTAATGATGTCATTTTATAAGACTTGAATATTATCTCACTTTCGTGGGTCTTAGACATTGATCAACTTATATAGTTGTAATTTATTTTGAGGTCATTCCCTTATTTAAACTTGACATAGTCGATTATGTTATGATATATGGAAAAATTATAAATAACTGGGTAAAATTAATTAATGTTTTATGTGAAAATAAATCAACATAATAATTTTAATTATATCATTTTAACGCACTTATAAACTTTTTGGGCTTATCAGATAAAAATTATATATTTAGGCCAAATTTCACCCAATGAATTTAGAAATAAATTACAACTGTATTTTCAATTTCCCAAATTTTTACTTTAGGCCCAGAAACCGTTTATATTAAAGTATTACATATAAAAAAGTACGCGTAAGATATTAGAAAATAAAGTAAATTGTTTATTTAAAATTGTCAACATTTTGTTTTGCTTGCATAATATCTATGATTCACACAATCAATTTATGTACCTTAAACAATTTAGTTGAATTTAACAGCTTGTATACTTAAACATTTTTATAAATTAAAATTATTCTCTTTAAACCTTTTAAATAAATCGTTTAATGGTAAAGCAAAAATTCTTGTCGTATAGAATATAGCTAATGGACGTAATAAAAAAAACAGTTAATTTTTCTTACTTTCAAAAGTTTGTACCTGAAGAGATTATTAAAAATATCATGTTTAAATTTTTTTTCTATTCATTTTGATAAATGTTAACTAAAATGTTGCAGGATCCAAAAGTTTTGTAGAATTTCAACAAAATTGAACAGAATGGAATTAATTGATTGTAAAATTAATTGTTACAACTAGTTTAACAGACCGCATAATTGTATAAAATGCTTCAGAAAATCATCATTGTCACAATAAGAAAACTGGCAAATGATGAACATAAATAAATTTTCATTTCTGCACTTCTTTCATAGTCAATTAATTAACGTTATTTTCACAATAAATGAAAACCAATAAATGATTACTGTTTTTCAATATATTTTTCATGGTTTTTTCTTAAATACACATTTTCACCTTCATTTGGCCAGATCACACTACTTACTCAATTCACAATTAATTAGTAGTTTTATAAATTTTTATTTAATTCACTCAATGGAGTTCTAATTATATATTCTAACCACCTTTAACTCTAATTCTGAAAGAATTATTTTATATTCCATATGCATAATAATGGTCGCTTGGATTTTTACAGCTATTAATCTATATCAGAGCCAGCGCCGTACTATCGCAAGTGCAACAAGTGCAATCGCACTGGGCCCCCTATTTTTGAGGGACCCCAAATATTAAATACATTAGAAAAACTTCTCCAATACCATAAATTACTACGAATTGAAAGAAAAAAAAAATTTGAAAATTCAAAATTCGTTTAACTTTCAAAAAAAATCTAGTTGGCAACGATTTAATTTGAAACAAATAATATTTAAATACAATATATTTTTTAAATACAATCAATAAAAAATTAATTCAAATTTAAAAAAAAAATTTTTTAGTTTCTGCACAGGGCCCCCAAAAGTTACAGCACGGCGCTGATCAGAGCCAGCCTAAACTTTGTGGCGCCGGTTTCAAAATTTCCGGGAGGCCAAAAACAAAAAAAATCATTTTATATTATAAATTATTATGTTATATTATAAACAGATTATTACATATTATACAGGATCATAAAATATTACAAAATACTTATTCTAGTCTTTAGCTGCAAAGTCGTTAATTACATTATCAATATTTATGGAATTTGCTACTTCTCTTTCGATAGACAAAAAAAGTCAGAGATGTAAAACGGGTTTGACTTACTGCAGATTGAAGGTTAATTAATTTTAATTGCGAAAAACTTCCCTCTGCTAATGTTGTAACGTCTTTGTAAATTTTATCGCAAGAGGAACGCGCTGAACCCACACCACGTAGGCCCCTGTGAGCTTGTCATCCTGGTTTTATAAAACAGTTGTTTCAGTCTAAGCAGGCTTTCAATCTCTTCTAAATGCTCAATTGTTTATTAACGAAATTTCATGCTGTCATTAGTGAATAATTCAGATGTCTTAAGCTTCTTGGTGTAATTTTTGTTTCACCATTACAATTTATTAATAATTATAGCCAATGAAATGAATAGATGGTTAAAACATCTCAAAACATGACATAAGTTCGCATTATCTATTAATTACTTTAAGTTTTATGATAACAGCATTGAAAAAATATATTTGCCATGAATATGCTTAACTTTAGGGCATTTGATAAAGTATCATACTACTTATTTTTATCAGTAAAATTAATGTTTTTGTCCCCTTCCATCTGTTTTCCTTTTTTGATATTTTATTTATTTTTATTTTGACTAAAGATCAAAAATTTATATCGAGTAAAATTAAAATTTTGGTCTTTTGGTCAAAAGAAAAATAAATATTAATGTTGACAAAAATTGCCCGAAATTATTTAAAATGTTTCTCAATAAAGCAAGAACTAATATTTAAACAAATGGATAAATTTATTTTAATGGAGTGGTTGAGGTCATGTAAAATATAAGGCGCTTGGCCAGGTTTGATATAAAAATATTTTATTGCATTTTCCGACTAAATATCTTTGTGAAACTGAATTTTCCAGTCTTGTTTTACGATGTGTTCTAATAATAAACTCGAAATCACGATATGAGTTGCTGATAGAGAAAATTTTCTCAGCATAATAGAAGCCATTAATTACATTTTTACTTGATCAAAATATGATATGAATTTTTCTTGATTTCCTTCATGTCCTTTTGTAAGCGAATCAAATGAAATATATTTTAAAATATAAGGTTACGGGCAAATATCGTTTGGAAACTATTGGTCTAAAAATATACATTTCTTAAAGTATATATATATGTTATATTAGAATGTTCTTATTATATTTGTGTGTGGTATGAAATTGTTGTTATTGTTAAGGAATTTGAAGGACCCGAAAGAGTCTTCGTTAAAACTTGTGGCGGGACAATCGGGGTGCGTGCTGAGTTTGCTTGCGAGATAATAACAAATAAAATAAAAATAATATAATCAAAATCTAAAATTAACTAAATATAACCAACAAGTTATAAATTCAACTTTTATTAGAAAAAACTAAAAGACCTTAATTAGCCTTTATGGTGATGCCTGGGTGGGGGCGAATTTGCAGAATCGGGCAATGACTTTCGATTAATGAGGATTCCGATTCTATTGTTTTTAAGTTAGGAAACTCCTGCTGGTTTTGTTCTAATGGAGCGAGTTCTAAGTTATCGTTGTAGAGCTTGAACTGAACTTTAGTATCTTGGAGTTAGTTCTATAAGTATTAGACAACACTGATTATCAGGATTTGGTTGGTTTAGTATAACGATTGTCCTTTGATTCTAATTGATTGTTTGCGTATTTATCTTCTTATTAGTCTATCTTTCTTTTTTAGTTCTTCTTTATGATTGTTCAGAAAATACAAAAAAATCTTTTAATCCTTCAGTTGTTCAGTTAATTGTAAAATCTTCTGTAGTTTTCTAGTTTTAAATTTTTATCGACTTTTTATTTTATTAATTTTTTTTTACTAAAGCGATAATTTACTATAGTAAATTATCGCTATATAGTTTTTTTTTGAAAATCTCGATTTCCCAGATGGTGGCAGTTTGTGCCATACTATTCACAATTCCTAATTGTGAACACTAAAATATTAATAAAAATAACTATACATTACAATATATATTGTAATGTATAGAACAAAATCCTAGAATTGGCATTTTAAACATAATTTGGCATTTAAAGAAATTGCCCAATAAAAATAATAAATAAATTGAATTATTTGACATTACTAGGCCAATTGAAATATGACCGGATAAAAAAGTATCTAATTCTATATCAATTTATAATTATGACAGAAATAACCACCGACTTTTTAAATTATGCAGAAATCGGTGATTTTCTTTTAGCCTTTTCACTGACGTAAGGTCATTGTCAAAATTAAAAGTCCCTTCCCAAATCGGCTTATTATTCATTCTTAATACCATTCCAATGTTCGCTTATTCAATTAATTAATGATAGAGATATCAACTTTAGAGATAACTGAAAGATTTAGTTATACATTTAGTTGTACAAGGATAATGTTATCATTTCTTGATAATGAATATCATTTTAGAACTTGTAGAATTTAAGGTCATTCCAAATCAAAGCTTTTTTAATCAGAAATAATCAGTTACAACGCACCAGAATCATTAATTAAACTAATTTGGGAGCTGGGTGTGTTTGAATCGTTAATAGAAAATGAGATCAATAAAGTGGGACTGAGTTTAATAGCAGTAAGCTAGGAGAGGGATAAAAAAGAAATTATCGACAAACATTTGATTGTGGATCCTGAAGACATTTCATGTATTTTATAGATATTTTTCATATTTAAATATTCCATATTTGGAAATGTTTTGAAGTTAATCATTTATAATTATGCATAACATTTGTAATAATATACCTTATCGGATTAGTTAAGTTTTATAAGCATTTTATGTTTCAATGTATAAATAATAAACAAAAACTTTAAATGAAATTAAAAAATTAAGATTTGAAATTATAATAAAATTAATCACAAAATGATTATTTATATTAAGAAAAGCAATATAAAAAAGATTTAAAAATTTAATATTATATAAATGTTTTAATATCAAAAAAGCATATCAACCTGATTTGTATTTTAAACTTCAGTTTTGCTTCATAAATTAACTGAGACAATTGATCATCTTGATGATAAAATCCAATTAAAATTATTTCGACAATTCCTTTAATCTTGATTCAAGCGAATTAAATTAATTTTAATTTTCAATTATTACTTTGCAACAAGTTTCTATGTGATGATATAGAATAGGAAATCCAGCGATAGGAAACAGTGGTTGAGGTAACTCAAGAGATAAAAGAGGCCTGAAATGGCCACCTATTTAAAAGGTTTTGAATTAAAATTCACTGATAAATTATACCTTTTCCATGTCCACCGATTATAATTATACCTTTAACTTTGTAAATAGAATCGCCACGAACATTAACATCTTCTTTACTCATTTTCAAAATAAATTAAAAGCTAAATATCTAACAAGTTAAAAAATATTTAATATCAAAAAATCTTTTCAAATTTACGTATTATTTATATAGTAAATTTAAACAACAAATTTTAATTATTTTAAATTTAATTTAATTATGCAATGTAAATATGATTACACAGACAGTAATACATTTTACAGGCAACATAATGCACGTATCTGACTTAAAACTTTATGAAAATTTTAGTTTTTTCGTCCATCTTTCCACAAGTTTTTTTTTGACAATATCAACACTGAACAAGCTAGTAATAAAATGAAAATTTGAATTTGAATCAAATAGTATTTAACTGTGAAGTGATTGTGTACCTTGTTTTTTGTAGATTTCCATAAAATGGCAACTTCCTGCCATCACAACTGTAAGAATAAGAACTGTTGTTATACATGTGGTGAATATATTACAAAAAAAAGAACCAAATAATGAGCATATTCAAAATTTGTATGGTGCTTATTTTGATACACAAATATATGTGGCAACTTGTATTCCTTCACGGCTATGCAATTGGTACTGGCTATTTCTTACCATTTTGTATTTCCGTGATCTGGCGTAACTCACAAAATCATTTCAATAATTGTTATTTTTACTGTGTTAATTGTTCTCTTACTGCTATTAGAACTGAAGATTTATCATATTCAGATTCAATTTTAATACTCAAGAAACCTGATTATTTGCTTAAAGAATTAAACGGAATCCAGAGGAACCCTTGACTTATGGAATGTATATGAAAATAATAACTTTCTTCCATCAGCATCAAATTTAAATGAGAACAAACCTTAATTGCAGCAAACACTCGATTTCTGGATCCTCAATTATCAGGACATTTTGATGAATTTAAAATCAAAAATTAATAAAATTTATGTCTTATCAATTTTAAAACGAATCCAAGTAATCATTTTGAGGTAATAATTTTTAGTTTATTAAAACATATGATATTTCTATGAAGTAAATGATTTTTGAGGAACTAGTTTATTATAGCTAACAATTTGATTTATTTTACAAAAAATCGATTAAAATCAGCTTTAAGTTATGCACAGAGATTACCTAAAATTTTGTAATAATAATTTCGTATGAAAAATAATTTTAAATAAATACAAGGTTCCTGACAAAAATAAGATAAAAGATACACCATCCTCTTTGAAAAAGAAGATTGATGAAAATGACACAACTCGCAAAAAGGAAAGAAGATCGTAATTTCAATTGAAAAAAAATCTTTGTTGGTTACTTAGGGGTGTGTCATTTTAAATTTTAAATACGTTAGGGGTAATCATAGGTATTCACTCGACTCTTTCCTAAGCACCTCCATGACTATTGCACTTTAAACAATTTGTGTACCCATGGCGACGACCATGTTGGTACTGTACACAAAGGCGAAAAAAACAATGAGCAGGTGAGCTCTATTGCTAAAACTAGTCCCCATTGTATTTTTTCTTCGGGTTCTAGGCGGCCGATAGAAGGTCTTACGTCATTAATCATTTTCGATTTCAACTTTCTACTTTTCTATTTTATTCAGCTATGGTCCTCATTTCTGGATGTTTTCTATTGTTCCTTTTCAAAATTTTGTGCAGGGATGCGCCTTTATTTTCCTATCATAATTCATTATGGGTTTTCTATAATATTTGCCGATAATTTATTTCCCAGTCGATAAATGTCGTTCCATATTTTCGGCGGTTCTTGTGAACAATGTAACTTAATTTTTCAAAAATTTGAGTAGGGGTCTGCCCTTATTCCCAAGTTAATAAATATGTTCCCACACTTCTCATAAAAATTGGAGCAGGGATCTGCCTGTATTTCTAATCCTGAACTATCGGATATCTTAACTATTCGTTGTTTCTATAAAATTGCCTAAACCTAATTCATCTATCGACAACTGGTCCTAACTATCCTATTATTACTCCTAACTCCGCGATGTCTATGAAAATAAAGGTGACTGGGCCGTCTTATACTATCTAAATTTAATCAAGGCCCTAACCTATCTTAATTTAACTTTACTATCTCCCATCGTTCATATCCCTATCCATATCCTCTAACCCGATGGACCCAACTGGCGAAACATCTGTCGACCAACAGCACGCTGTGCCTCCCGTGTACAAACCTTCCCCAGTCTAGAGCATTGATACATAAATATCATGAAAAGCCAACCTACATTATAATATTATCCAAAAAAGACATAAAGCATATAATGATAATAACTTATAAAAAGATGAATGGATGATGGATAGTGATCGATGGTTTGCCAATTCGAAGAATCGTCATGGAATTCTGTAAATATACATGAAGAGAAATTATCTGCCGATTGTGATTCATCATAAAGATTTATCGCAGAATTTAGTGAGTACTTAGAAATAGAAGGGTTAAAACCAAAGCAAGTATACAACATGGACGAGAGTGGTCTGAACTATAAGATGCTTCCTCACACTACTTTGGTTTCTACATTTGAAAAACTGGCGAGTGGATTGAAAGTTAACAAAGAAAGAATTACAGTTGATTTGTGTTAAAATGCAAGTGGTACTCATAGACTCCAACTTTTTCTAATAGGAAAATATGAAAAAACCAATAGCATTTAAAAATGTAGAGATGGCATTAATCTGTCTTGATGACGACATTTTTTTGAATAATGGTTTAAAGAAGAATTAGAATAAAGGTTTTTATAATCTAAAAATTCAATAAAGTTATAGTATCGAAACACACAAACTTATCTGTGTGTAAAGATTTAATATGTATATGAATAAAAGTATATAAATTGAGAAAGTGTTAGAAAAATAATTTAATACACAAAAATACCACAGATAGTAAAAAATGTATGTAAACTTTTGATACAGTTAAATCCATCTTTAGATCCATCTTTAAATTTGCAGCAAAATTCTTGAAACTAACAATATATATTTAATCAAAGAATTTATAAATAACAAGTTTTAATTAATTCACAAAAACCGCAAATTCCTAATTATTAAAACAACAAGATATCTAACTCTCCCCTTCTTAAGACTTTTTCCACTTCTTCAGCCACTCGATTCTTCTTTCTTTCGTTCCTTCTTGTGAATGTAGTTCGACTCGATGAGGTGATAGAAATCTGCCGATTTTATATGGGCAATCGTATTGCATACCATCCTTGTGCCTGTTCTGCGGCTCTTTACGTACGAGTACCTCCTCCCCCACCTCGAAAACACGAGTGCCCCTCTTTGTCTTATCCATAGCTCTCATAGTGTCTGCGGCTTTACTCGAGTTAAATCTCGCGTCTTCGATTTTTTCGCTTCTTAATATCTCGGCTTGTTTCAGGTTAGAGTGTAGGTTAACACTCCGTCCATAGATTATCTCAAATGGTGATAAACCTGTAGCACTTTGTCGACTGCTATTTATAGTGAACTCTATTCTGGGTAGAAGTTCGTGCCAGTTTCTCTCTTCACATCCGCCTGCCAATGTTGCTGTAATAAGATCTCTTATCGTTCGTATGACTCTTTCGGCTAAACCATTTGATTGGTGCTGATAAGGTGAGCTGAATTCCTGTTTGATTCCAAGTTTCTGTAGCTTCTGTCTTAGGAAATTCCCTTCGAAATTTCGGCCTCTATCTGTTAAAATACTCTTCGGTTTTCCAAATCGATAGATCCAACTATTAAGTATTGTTTTGAAAATGGTCCCTTCGTCTTGCTTTGTGATTGCAGTTAAAGAAATCAGTTTGCTAAAACGGTCCACCATTACTACCATATATTTTTTTTGGCGTTTATTTCCATGTAAGCCACATCTATAACAATCTGCTCTAGGAATTCAGAGCTATATCTAGGAATAAATGTTTCCTTGGTTCTTGTCTGATCGATCTTTCTCTTAGCGCAGATCTCGCAACATTGTAAACAAAGTTGGATTGTTTCTTGCATTTTCGGCCAATAAAATATCTTTTCCATATAATGAAATAATTTCTTAACTCCAATGTGACATAGTTCTTCATGTAGCGTTGTTGTTAACAGGCCTGCAAATGTTTCTGGGACTAACATTAAGATATTTTTGTTCTTTTCTACTGTTATTAATCCTCCATCAATTTGTGTATTTTTTACGTTAAAAGGAAAACAATTCTTTACCTTTTACATCCATTTTCCAATATCTCTCGCAGCTCTCGAAACCGAATGTCCTTTTGTTGTTGTTCCCATACTTTTTCCATAGCTTCTGTTCTTTGGATAGTATATATATATCTAATCTTTGATTTTCCTTCCTTAGCTTCTTCATGTCTTGTTTGACACTGGGTGCAAACCATACTTTTTAATCTTGATAGTCCATCTGCATTTGAGTGTTCTTCGCCTTTCCGATATTTTAGTTCAAAATCATATTCCGACAGGTTAGCTAACCATGTTTGGAATTGCGGACTGATTGGCGTTTTTGTAGTGTTCATGAAAACCAATGCCTTGTGGTCGGTGCGAATTATTAATTTTTTCCCGTACAGATATTCTCTAAAATGCATGACGTATTCATGTACGGCGAGCAGTTCTTTCCTGGTTACACAGTATCCCTTTTCATGTGATGACATATGTCTCGAGCCATAAGCTATGACAGATTCTTCTCCATCTTCTGTAATTTGACTCAAAACTGCACCAATGGCTCCGAAACTAGCGTCTGTGTCTAAGATAAAAGTCCTATCTTCTCTTGGAAAATCAAGGATAGGTGCTTCGCACAACCGTCTCTTCAGAGTTTGGAAGCTCTCATTGCATTCTTTAGTCCAATTTATATCTTTATCGCATCCAGATGTTGCAGCGTATAATGGTTCGGCGATTTTGGCATAGTCTTTGATGAATCTTCTATATTAGTTCGTTAATCCGAGAAACGATCTCAATTGTTTTGAACATTTTGGTACTTCTGCTTTCTCGATCTCTTCCACTTTCTTCCTGTTTGTCTGGATACCCTTCTCGTTAATTGTGTGACCAAGGAAACACAATTCTGTTTTATTGAATTTGCATTTTTCTGGATTTATCTTCAGTCCTGCCAATTTAATTCTTCTGAATATTTCCCTTAATAGCTCATCGTGGTCTTTTTGACTTTTACCATATACCAAGATATCATCTAGATAAACTACTACTCCCTTGAATAGTATTCCTTCTAGCACTGTGTGCATCAGTCTCTGGAATGTCGCAGGAGCTGTTGCTAAGCCAAACGGTAGTCTATTGAAGCAAAATTGTCTTTCTCTTGTACTGAATGCAGTCATTTCTTGAATTTCTGGAGCCAACTCCACTTGATAATACGCCTGACCTAAATCGATTGACGAAAATACTTTTGCATTCGCGAGACAGTCTAGTAAGAATTTGGTGTTAGGCATAGGAAATGACTCTTTTTCTGTTATGGAATTTAATCCACGATAATCTACACACATCCTGATAGATCCATCTTTCTTCCCTACTATAACTAACGGGGCATTCCAAGGACTCTTGCAACATCGAATAAAATTTGCTTTCATTAACTCTTTTATCAGTTCTTCAATCCTTTTCTCCATGTGCATTGGTTGACGTCGAGGATGTTGCATTATTGGGCCTCCTGTTATCCGCATCTCATGTCGAACTAAGTTTGTAAATCCCAGATCGAATTTTGATGCCATAAAAATTCCGCCGTATTCCCTGATCATTCCTTCAATATCTTTATTATTCTCACCTGCCATCGCCACTAGTGCTTTATTTATTCTTTCTTCATCAGTGTAAATTTTGTTTATCAATGACGTTTCTATATTATTGATTTTCACTAACTTTACTCCAAACTCTTTCATTGTATCAATGCCCCCTATGAATTCGGGTTTGATCTCTTTTACCACTACTACTGTGATTATTTTGGTCTTCTGATTCCATGTGGCCGGTATAGTCATGTATCCCATTGCTTCTTCACCTCCAGTTGAAAAAACTCCGCACAATAATATCATACTACGTTTATGTTCTGGTTTGCCTATTTTCTCCCATAAACTCTTGCTCATGACTGTTACTGATGCTCCAGAATCCCATAACATCTCTGTTTCGGCATTATTCAACATTATTTTACTCCAATTTCTTCCATCTTTCGTCTGGTAAATCTCTTCTTCTGCCTCGCCTCTTCGTCGTTCATTTCTTATTTCACAATTTATTGTCTTGACTCCACCGACGAAATGAAACCCATGGAGTCGCTGTTGTTTTTTCCGTCTTCTCTCAATATAGTATATTTTTCAGGGACATTGTATCTATCTTCCATGTCGCTGTGATCCATTCTGAAATCCTGGCTGTTCTTGGTGTAATCTCTTCTTTCAGATTTTGAATCTTCTTCTTCTATGCACGCTATCCTTTGATATCGGTGTGGAACCTCTTTCCGTAACGAAAAACAATCTCGGAAACCGTGACCTTTCTTGCCACATATCAGGCATTTATTTCCCAGTGGATGCTCATACCTTCTGTGTCCCTTTTCGCCACAGCAAAAACAATCACCTACCGTTAATTTTGGGACCGATGCTTGTGGTAGTCCTCTACTTTCGTTGTACAGCCTCCTTGCTATATTCTTCATGAATATTGTTGGCAGCTTCCTTTCTGAGCTATTCGGGATTCTCGCATTTCTCAAGAATTGTTCTCTTGGAAATTGTTCTCGATGACCATGGTTATTTCCTTCATATTGTATTGGTCCGCGTATAGGATATTCGTCTCTTCTTGATCTGTGGTGACTAAATCGGTCTTCTGATTGCCTTCTTTGTGGTGATGTAGGCATGGGATTTTGGGTATTCTGTTGAATTCTCATCTGCCCTCCCTCAGTCACGCTAGCGTATGTTCTTTGACCGATTGCTTTAACAAATTCTGTTTTATGGTTTCATTTTTGTTACTTTCAAAAATTTTCGCCAATGATCTCGTTTCTTCAATTTTTGTTTCTGGTTTCGTCAATAGTATCTCCGGCAGTCTCGCATCGCGTGCTTTATTTGCGATGAGGTCTTGAACAATATCTTCTTCTGATCGTCCTGAATTTACAACTTCAGCTAAAGCTTTTCTTAGCCGTATCTCAAAAGCTGCAAACCTTTCATCATCTTCCTGTTCCATAGCTGCCAATTCTCTGATTTTGTCAGTTATAGATTTTGTAATTGTGAACGTATTTAAGAACCACGCTTTGGCTTTTACATCTGTTGTTTCTGTTTCTCTGACGTTTCCCCACAATGTCTTTGCTTCTGCCACTAATAACACATCGAAAGTGCTTGTCAATCGCTGTCCATTTGTCAGCAACCATTCTTCTATATCTCTGATCCATTCTTCAGCTTCTTTTAAACCTCGTCCATCATATCGTCTGATGTTCAGTGTGAGCATGTCTTGGCATGATTTCGGTAGGCATTCCATTAGCGATTTTGTCGATTTCGAAATGGCGTTGATATTTTGATTTTCGGCGTGGTCGCCAGTTAAATCCATCTTTAGATCCATCTTTAAATTTGCAGCAAAATTCTTGAAACTAACAATATATATTTAATCAAAGAATTTATAAATAACAAGTTTTAATTAATTCACAAAAACCGCAAATTCCTAATTATTAAAACAACAAGATATCTAACTGATACGTAGAAATATTTTAATGAATAAAAGTGATTAGTATATAGTTAACATATTATGATTTCCAATTTATGAAAAAAAACATTAAGGAAAAAGTTGTTGAGCTAGATTCGGAGAATTCTACTTTAAGTTGTAGAAAAAATGACGAAAAAAATTCGTAAAATTTATTTATAAAATAATTATAAATTTAATATTTCTTTAGAATTTCAGATATTTCTCGTAAAAAGGTTGCCTTCTGCGAAGGTGAAGAGCTGACAGCGCAAGATTTATCCATGAAATTATAAATAATTGAAATTTTTTACAGTATTTCAGATATTTTCTTTCAAACTTTACTTTTGTGAAGGTGAAATTTCAAATATTCAACTAGGTCCTTTTACCTCTTGATTTCGAGAAAAAAATCGAAATCGTAAATTTTAATAACCTAATTTAAAAATATAATATTTTGATATAATTTCATAATCGTGTTGGCAATCCCATGCTATACTTTCAAACCCTAGGTTTCGGGATTGCATTTAACTAGTCCCGGGGTTTTTAAATACCCATTTTTTAAAGATATTAACATATTATTTTAACAAAATTAATAAAATGATACATTCAAAAATACGTTTATAAAAACAGTTTATTAAATTAAAATTAATTATAATATAATTAATTATAAATTATAATTAATTGTTTTTATTATATTATACGTTAAATCCATTGGTTTTATTTTATTATTTATAATATTCTTAATTATTAAATTATAAAAAGTTCATTGTTAAAGTTACATTAATTATTAAATTATTAAAAATACGTAATTATTTTTTATTATTTTTAAAATATGTTTTGAGGAAGCACATCAGATTTAAAGTTTCATCGCCCAAACGACTTCTTATTTTCATTGAAAAAAGTCCGACTGCAGAAAAAGCACGTTCAGACTCAACATTGGTTGGTTTGATTATCATTAGAAAGTCATATGCTCTTTGCAAAAAATCACCACGTGTTCCTCCATTTTTTTAAAAATTTTTGCTGACAGCATCTCACATCGAATTGGCATGCTCGGCAAATGTGCTTATTAAATAACTTTATTGGGCTAGTCTGAAATACTTAAAGGTTCTGAAAAATACAAAATGTTATTTTGACTGCGGTTTTACGTGGGTCAGTTGAATAAATTTGAAATTATAAATCCGAATAGTTTTGTAAAAATTCAAACTCTGTACAAAAATTCCTTATTGTGAAATTTATTTGGTAATTCCTTCTATATGAAAAATCCACTTTGGAAATGTTTTTGCTCCTGCAGGCTGATATCTTACTACATGCAAGATGAAATTACTACAGCACCAATATTTAGTCTGTCATAGTTGTTATAGCTTGACAAGGTATGGTTACTTAATGGCGATTGTGTAACTCCGACATCTACGTATTCGACTAGACAGAGTGTAGTGATTCAGAGTTTTTTGGAAGCGTGGCGTAAGTCGGAAATCAATTTCGTCTTGTATAAAAAGATCTCGAATGTGATCAATAGAATGTTCGTGATAATTATTTCTATTGAATGTTTATTTCTTATTTTGACACAGAATCAGTGAATATTAAAAAATGTTGGGGATCTTAAATTTCTTAATAATTAAAAACGAAATATTGAAAATTCAAAATCAAGAAATCATCGAATTAAATTTGGAAAAACAGGTCAGATGTAAATGAGATAATGGGAAAGATCACGGCAAAAACGGATTCATCAGAATAGGCTCAGAAAGGGTCGAAATTCAAGAAAACGTACAAAAACATAAAATCATTAGTTAATTAATTAATTAAGGTAAACCTGAGTTAAGTACACAAAAATAAAAGTAAATAAAGTTGATGTTAAAAATCCATTATTATGACAGCATGAGTAATGGAAAACGGGAAAGAGATTATCACAAGGGAGACACATAGTGGGACAATTAATTATTTCTTTCGAAGGAGAAAAGATGAAAAAGGCCGCGAGGCAAAGCTTGTCAAATGGAGACGATCTAGTTGAAACGCCATTAATCAATTCGATTATTTAACTATATAAAGGAACTGGAATTCAGAAGCAATCGGCATTTAGCCTCATGTAGGGACGAAAAATTTGATAGTAGGATTAAAGGGGAAATTAAAGTCAGAAGATAGAATTAACGGTAAAGAAAATAAAAGAATCAAGTAAAGTAAAATGATTAAAGAAAAGAGGCGATTATTGTTGCAAAACATGCAAAACCAAAGCGGTTACAGCGAGACCTATTGAATAGTCAGAATAGGTATTTTATCGCGATATTCGAATGAATACAAATACATTGAGTATTGTTTGTCTAATTGTTCTTTCAGAACACATGAAGTCAGCAACACCGAGTTAAATATTTATCTAATTAAAAACTCAGCAAAAAGGAAGTTTTTAGAATTATTTATACTGATAGTGTAAGTACGACAATAAAAGAATTATCTCAGAAATACTAATCAAGAAATAACTTTTCAAGTCTATATTATCGTTCGGGAAATGTATAGAATGGAGGAGACAATTTTAAATTATACGTAATGAATGTCATATCACTTTGAAAGGCAAAATGCATAAATAGAGAAACTTACCGAAGTAAAATAAATATTCATACTAAAAAATCAAATAATAAAAAGTTAGTTGAAATTTTGAATGGTAAAAATATATTTCTCGAATTGGCTGGTAAACGGCTTTGACACGATGCAAAAAAAAAAAAAAAATCAAATTTTATTTTATTCAAAACGCGGGCCACAAGGCCAAGAAGGGGAGATCGATTCTCACCCTTAATAATTCTGCAGCTTTTAATCAAATAATCGAAGGATATCAGAGTTATAAACTCCGATATCAGAACGTGGTTTTCCCTGAAAACTCCAGTCAGGTTTGTTGAGGGGATCCTTTCTGAAGCTCCTGGCAATTGATCATTCTCTTTTAAGGTAAGCATCATTGGGCAGAGTAGGGGATAATCATGGCTAATCATGAACATGATCAGCCATGGCCCATATAGATGCACCTGGCAATCATTCATTGGAGGTTGATTAGGAGAGGCAGAGCAAGTCCATCCTCTGTCAAGTGAGTTTCAATTTCCGCCGGATCCAATTGAATTCTGTGGAGGTGTTCCAATTAGGTCCAATCATGTCAGGACGGATTTTCAGACGTATTTTCAGGTAGTAATTTTTGGAATGCTATTTGATTCCGCCGGATCCAATTGAATTCTGAAGAGGTGCTCCAATCAGGTCGGGACGGATTTCGAAGTTTTCCATATTTGATTAGGAGAGGCAGAGCAAGTCTATCCTCTGTCAGTTTGAGTTTCTGCCGGATCTAATTGGAGGAGATATTCCAATCAGGTCAGGATGGACAGTTCCAGCTTCAGTGTTATAAATGGAATGGTTCTAAGGAAATGGTTAATTTTTTCGGAGTAGAAAGACTCCTATTGGTGATATTTGTAGCGTTGGATAATTTAATATAATATAATATAGCAGGGGTGGGCACGCATGAGGTCCTAGAGAGCCACATGGCTCATCAAAGAGCCGCACTTGCCCACCCCTGGTATATAGTGTAGTGAGACATGTATTATTTAAATATTGCTTATAAAAAGAATCAAACAAGGTAGAATGTAATAAGGAAATATTAAATTTTGATTCTAAATACCGCCATCGAATGACACTATAAATTTTAATTCTGTTTACACCTATTTTGTGACACAGGTAAAAATGAACTAACCATGAAAATACAATTGCAACAAAAAATTTTTTTTTAAAAATTCAGTTGAAAAAATTTCAAAATAAAAAAATCGAATTCAATTTTCAAATTCAATTATCAAAAATTCAATTATCAAAGAGCCGCAGTTTACTCAACGAAGAGCCGCATGCCCACCGTTGTAATATAGCATATAGAATGTTAAAGGTATGAGAAAGATATAATAGAGATAGCAAGACACTAGATAAAAAAAGGATTAACTGTCAATGGGCAGGATCCATACAAGGATCCCTACAAGTACCCAATGACAGTTGGGTAAGGAGACCTAATGTCTCCTTTTTTTCTTCTTTTTACCATTCTTCTTTGGTTTTTCTGGTTCAGGCAAATTTATAGGATTGTCAGTTGAGTTAATAAACATAGTCGATTGGTCTATGACATCAGGATTTAGGTTTTCGGACAAGTGAGAGTATGCGGTGTTGACAGACGAGATAATTTTGGCAGCTAATTGTGGGTCTGGTAGTGACGAACTGCTGTCCCTGTGACTATGGAAGGCAGACATAATCACATCAATTTGGTTCATATGTTCAGGAGTTAGGGGTCCAGATATGCTTTGGGCTGAAGTTATCAAATTCATAATTTTATTGATCTGTATAATCGGATTCGTAGATTTTTCAGAGTCGGAATTGGAGTTGATAACCGAATCAACAATCGTATTCATTTCGGTTATCATGTCATCAGGAGTAAGGATTTTTGGAGAGGCAGTGATGATCGGATTGTCATTGTTGTCGAGGTCGGTATTGGAATTGAAGATCGGCATGATCAATTGAGTCAAGTGGTTTAAGTCAGAGGTATGATTTTTAGGTCGGTCCATATATGAGGTTTCAGATGATGTAATGCAGTGATGTCCAACACAGTCGCCACTCGCCACATGTGGCGAGTGGGCTATGTGCTTGTGGCGAATGTAGCATTTTTTTTAATGTTTTATCTAATACTTCAATAGGATGTTTTAAGTATCTGCACTCT
Organism: Schmidtea polychroa; assembly: GCA_959609185.1. Lineage (NCBI taxonomy): Eukaryota > Metazoa > Platyhelminthes > Tricladida > Dugesiidae > Schmidtea > Schmidtea polychroa. The sequence continues at coordinate 255,717 of CAUHTR010000022.1, read as the reverse complement.
CATTCATATTTATTATTGTTTAAGTTAATTCCTAATTTATTATAATTTTGTTACAAGTAGTAAACAGAAGAAAACAAAAAAAAATTTTTATGCCAAAATGTGCTTCTTATCTATTTGTGATTACACTTTATCTATTTGTGAAAACGCTTTTTTAAAATTTAAAAACAAATGACATTTTCATCAAAGTAGGCGTTTTTTTGGTTTGTTTTCCCGTTGTATGAATCCCATGTATTAGTCTCATGTTTGTTTTTGTTAAATAAACAACTAACGCGCGACTTTAAATATTACATATTATTCTTTTGAAATTATATTAAAATTATTTCACCGTAAAAAATGGATAAATATTTAAAACGACATTCCGATACTGATAGTTCAGCTAGGCAAGAAGAAGCAACTGGTTCAACTCAATTAGAACCCAAAAAAAGAGATTGGAAAAAGGTTTGCCGCAAATTTAATGGTAAATGGCAACTAGAATTTGCTGTAATGGAACAAAACCAAAAAACTGTATGTATATTGTGTAACAAAACTTTTAATGACAATAAAGTGGACAGCATAAAAAAGCATTATCAACAAATGCATAGTGAATTTGATTGTAAGTTTCCTGTCGGCAAGCAAGTTAGAACGAATGAAATAACTCGCTTAAAGTCAAAATTAGAAGGACAGCAATCTTTTTTTAAACGGTTTTTAACTACATCCGAACTTATTACTTTGGCTAGCTACAAAATGGCTTGGATTTTAGCTCAAAAAAGAAAACCTTTTTCGGATGGAGAACTAATCAAAGAGATTGTCCTGTCTATTATGGAAATTTTACTTGAAAATTATGAAGAACCTTTGAAGAAAGATATAATGCAAAAAATAGAAAACATGCAATTGAGTCACCAAACTATTGCTCGTAGAATGCAAGACTTGATGAAAAACATCAATAAGCAATTGCTCCAACATTTGAAAAGTTGTATATGTTTTTCTTTAGCATTAGACGAGTCATGTGACATCCGAGACACTGCTCAGTTAATTTTTTGGATACGCCTGGTTTCAAAAGACTTGGAAATATATGAAGAAATGTTGACAATCCGTGGAATGAAAGACCGTACTAGAGGCGTAGATATTTTTGAAATTTTCAAAAGTGTCGCTGAAGACTTTCAATTAGATATGACGAAATTAGTTTCTGTCACAACAGATGGTGCTCCAGCGATGCTTGGACAAAAATCTGGATTTGTCGGTATTTTGAAACAACAAACACACGTATGCTTGGTCGCTTCTTTCCACTGCATGATACATGTGGAAAATATATGTGCTCAATTATCTGGAACAGACATTTTGAAAAATATGATGGATTTAGTTGTTAAAGTTGTTAATTATATTCGTAGTAGTGCTACAAACCATCGTCAGTTTCTGGAGCTTTTAAAGGAAATTGAGGGCACTGAATTTAAAGATCTGCTATTTTTTACAAATGTTCGGTGGTTAAGTCGTGGTAAAGTTTTGGAACGATTTGTATCATTATTAAATCCCATCCGAAATTTCCTTCAAGAAAAAGAAATGCTTATCAATTTTTCTGAAATAGAAAATAAGGAATGGCAATGCGATTTAATTTTTCTCACTGATATAACGTTACATATTAATGAATTAAATTTAAAACTTCAAGGAAAAGGAAAGCTAATATGTGATTTGGCACAGTATATACGAGAATTTGTCTCTAAATTAAAACTTTTTGTGACACAGTTAAAAGATTATGATTTCACGCATTTCGATAATATGGAAAAATATAAAGAAGATACCAATTTTAATATACAGCGTTATGTCGGATGGTTACAGAAACTACAAGAAAAATTTGAAGAACGTTTTATTGATGTTGAGAAATTTAGACCTGCTTTTCAACTGATGCAAGATCCTTTCCATTTTGACATCACCAATTCTGAGTTGTCTAAAGATATCGCGAATTTGCTAAGTTTGGACCGACGTGATTTTGAAGCAGATATGCTTTTACTTCAAAGTCAGATCAATTATTCTAGAAACGATGAATCTATTTTAATGATGTGGACACGCCTCTTAAAGTCAAATGAGTTTGTGGTTCTCAACTCAGCTATTGCGAAGCTATTGAGTATGTTTGGAACAACTTGGGTTTGCGAATCTACTTTTTCAGCTGTAACTTTCATAAAATCAAAATACCGATCCAATATTAGTGATGAAAATTTGGAGGCAGAATTAAAATGTGCAGTTAGCGTGAGGTTTACACCAGATTTCAAGGGTATTGTGCAAGAAAAAAATTGCCAAGCATCACATTAAATAATTTTTGTATTTTGTGTTTAATGTTATTAAAAAAACTTGTGTAATTCCTAAAATTGATTAAAATAAAAAACTATTATAAAACATTTTATTTTAAATTTATTTTAATGTGGCGAATGAAAATTTCTAAATTGACGATTGTGGCTACAATCAAATTTCTGTTGGACACCGCTGATGTAATGTTATCAGGTTTGAAGACTGACTCACAGGCAGTTAAATTTGGTGATTTTGAATAATTTTCGTTAATTTTGGGTGTTGAATTGATAAGTCTAGATATTTGGTTCAGATGTTCTGCGGTTAGGGGCTCTGAAAGGTCTGCATAGTTTGATTTGATTGAGTTCATAAGGTCATTGGCTACGTCGTTTGTCCTTGGTATGGCAGTTGGATGGTCCTCGTTGAGTTGATGAATTAGCATGGATATTTGATCTAGATGCTCAGTCGTAAGGGGTTCGGATAGGTCTTGATAGTTTGAGTTGATGGAGTTTATGAGTTCCGATATGGAAGTTGGATGGTCCTCATTAAGTTGATCAGTTTCTTGGGTATTTTGGTGAATAAGTCTGGGTATTTGATTCAGATCTTCAGTAGCAAGGCGTTCAGAGAGGTCTGGATTTTGGTTAGTAGGTGGCTTTTTTGTGATTGGGCTAGAGTAGTGGGGTCTTGGTTGGTTTATATAGGTGTAGGATTTCGGTTTCCATATTTTGACGGTTTGTTTTTGAGCATATTGAGGTTCGTTTGTCGGAAGTGTTGTCATCAGTAGTCGTCCGGAGGCATGTGAGATGTAATTTGGTAACGTTTTCTGTGAGTCGGCCGTAGGCCGACGAGCTGCGTATAATTTTTTCGTGGACTAGAAGGGAAAAGTCAACAGCCTTAATGTTGCCCATTGGTCAGGTTACGACAAGTGCCCAGAAATGGGGGCGGCCTGATGTCTTAGGACAAAGGGGACTAGGTGTTGCATCCAAACCTCCCGAAATTGGATGCCCATTGGTCAGGTAATGACAAGTGCTCGGAAGAGGGTGCGGCCCGGACCAACCAACAAAAAGTGACCAGAAAGTTTTGATTTCAGAACTGAAAAGCCTTTATTGTGGTCCAAAGGGAGGAGGTAAGGTCGACAGCCGGTCAATGAACGAAACGTCGATATCTGTATTTGCCAAATGGTGGAGCATTGCAGATGGTTTCCCACGCCGATTTGAAAGTTGGGTATCCTCGTGAATTATTAAGACAGATCGCAACTGTGCTTTAAAGAAGTAATTCCCATATTCTTTGGTAAAAGGCTGAGTAACTATGACAAGTTATTATTTATAATATCAGTCTGCCAAAGTGGTTAACCTACCAATTTTATTCAGGTACCATATAGTTAGGGAATTTGTTGATTGAGGGAAGTATGACTTTAATTGTTTTATTCTATTTTATTTTATTTTATTTTAATCATAATTTAATAATTTTAATAACTCATATTGCTCATATTTTTAAAAATTGGTTGTGCTGACGGGGTGCTTTAAAGAAGTAATTCCCATATACTTTGGCAAAAGGCTGAGTAACTATGACAAGTTATTATTTTTAATATCAGTCTGCCAAAGTGGTTAACCTAACAATTTTATTCAGGTACCATATAATTAGGGAATCTTTTTTAGTTGAGGGAGGTTAAGAATTTTACTTTATTCTATTTTTTTTAAATTTTATTTTATATTTGTTTTTCTTTTGATATTTTTATATTATCTTTTTATGACTTTTTAATAATGTTAGGGATTTAACTTAATTGAGGGAGGTAACTTTATATTTTATTTTATTTTTATTTTATTTTATTTTATTTTATTTTATTTTATTTTATTTTATTTTATTTTATTTTATTTTATTTTATTTTATTTTATTTTATTTTATTTTATTTTATTTTATTTTATTTTATTTTATTTTATTTTATTTTATTTTATTTTATTTTATTTTATTTTATTTTATTTTATGTTTTGTTGTTCATTTTTTTTTAAGTTTAAATCTAAACTAAAATTAATTTGATTAAAGTTTTTTAACATTTTCTTTTCTCTTTGTTTTTGATTTAATTAAAGTTTTAATATTTAACTAGCTTTTCAAAACTATATTTTTGATTAAAGTTTTATAAATATTAATAATTTAAGTATTAGCCCTCATCACTGTTTGTGATAAGGGCATTTTTGTTTAAAATTAATTTGATTAAAGTTTTTTTTTATCTAACTAGTTTTTCAAACTATATTTTTGATTAAAGTTTTATAAATATTAACAATTGAAGTATTAGCCCTCATCACTGTTTGTGATGAGGGCATTTTTGTTTAGAATTTTTTCCTCGAATGGATAGAGTTAAAACTAAAGGGGAATAAGGACAGAAATTCAATTTAAGAGATGTCGTGATTCTTTTACTTTTACGTTCCATAATTTCATTTTTATCTGGAAAGTTTTCATTTAATCTGTAGAGGATCAAATAATTTTCTATTCTTCTTTGCATGTTTAAATTTAGCTTATTAAAATTCTCAATTATGTCAACCAAATATGACAACTTAGAATCTTCTTCTTCTTCGCCTTCTTGCTGGAAATGTATTAGTAGTTCTTCCCTTTATTCGAAAAAAAACGATTCAATATGTGACCCTTAGAAAGCCATCTTATTTCCATATTGAGAATCAACATGGCATGCAGAGCTCCGATTTCTTTACAAAGTTTCGCCAATATTCACGAATTAAGTGGCCTAGACATAATTAATCATCATGAGTTCTTCATCCAATACATGATTTAATTCCAGTTATACAGATTTTACCACCAGTACCATCAGCAATGTATGATGTGTCAATAAGATATTTTCATTTTGTTTTTTACAATATGAATAAAATCCTTTGAGACAGCCTATTATAGAGGGAGTATCATCTCTGAATATACTTACACAAGATTCCCATGATATTCCAACAGATTGATAATATGTATATATTATGTTAAAAAGTTCTTTTCCAGTCGTAGTTTTTCAAATTTCCTACAACATAAAAAATCTTCTGTAATTTCTTCTTCTTCATTAAAACTAATACAAACTGAAAAGTGAGTCTTTTCTCCTGTATTCTCTTATATTCTCAGATTTATCTAACTGCAGATTCGTTGATTTGATTTTATAACATATTTTGATAGCAATTGACAAACCAAAAATACGTTTCCTTTCCGTATCATTTTATTAAAGAGTTTGCTTTGTTTCTTCAACCCTAACCCTATCCTTCACTCGGAGATAATCGTGTCAAACTCCAAAAAATTATCACGTGGTGAATTTTTAAAAATATTTTTTTAATGTAGAATCCTGCGTGTTGGAGATATTGAAGGTATGAACTGTTTTAGATAAGTTTTTACTTTGAGTTTAGAAAATTAAGAAACAATAAAAGTCCACAGAGGCTTTATAAATGAAGCTTGAATACGTGTAAGTAAGTAGATATAAAAATTAGTAGGTTGACCGCTTTATCAAATGGCTAAGATGTAGGCATACAATTCTCAAATATATAATAATTTTTCATCTTAACATAAATTATTTCACATACTATTAAAGCCATTGAATTCCAATACTATTAAAAATTTTCAATGTTCTTTTGGACAATTGCATCTAATTACGATTATTATTAAACCCGTCACAATTACGCAGTGGGCTCTGGGTTATCGCGGTCGCATTTACCAAGTTTGAGATTATCCAAAATGTTGAATGACGTGCTATACACGTCGAGTGCTCTCTGCTATGTTGTCAGTTCTATCAACAAGTTAAAAATTTTGTAGTGGTTGACTTACTTAAATGAGTTAAAATAACATACAAACTCGATCTAACATGTATCGAAACATGCCTACATCCCCGTACATAATCTTTAATTTTAATTAATTTACCTTGATTTTAGACAACCCTAACAAATGGAGATTTTAAAAGATAAAATATTAGTTGAAAAATTTAATTTATGTTAATCAAACAAGTTTTGTCAGGAATTGTATAAATTTAGCAAGAGCAAGGAAGCTCTGAGTTACTAAGTTAAAGCTACAAAGTTCGATAATACCTCGAAATATTTCATTTCGATAAATAAAAATTAGGTGGCCAGTAAAGTAAAAATAAGGTAAATATTTTGAACAAAATATTTATTTATGCAATAAGATTTTAAACGTTAAGAAAAAAACAAGAAACCTTTTATCATTTACTCATTTTTACTAGTAAGCTACGGTTCGATGTATGTGTAATATTAATTTATTATAAATTATTGTGCCACAGTTGCCAGTGGTCAACAAGCTATGTTTGCAATGAAGATTGCGAACGTCTATTCCTTTGCATTGTTAGGTTTAATAATAATGAAAAGTTTTATTGATTAATTTTCTGACTTCAATCGTCTTCTTTGGTATCAAATCGTTGAACTCACAACACTATCAAAATTTATTGATATCACAATTTACAACACAAAATATATCACCGACTTCCAAAATTTTTAAATTACAATGAACAATTGCAGTACTGTGTAGTACATACCAACAATTACACAACGGGTATGAAATTTAATAGTGAGTAAAACAATTCTCCCTTCCTACATTATCACTTTAAGGTTTTATAAACGCCTGCTAGTAGTTAATATTTTTCAAAGGTAAATAATTTTTTAAAATTAATTTCGACCTTCATGTTAATCTTCTTTAACTTAAGGTTTCTAGATTCATGAATACGGTTTTATTTAAATGTTATTATTTATTCTATTTAAATTAATTTTCCTGTTTCAGTTCGCTCATCCAAAATAACGTCCAAGTAAGGATTAATTTGTTTCTATTTTTATAAAACCCTAGCAGTATCCAAATACTGGTATGTGAATGAATCCGATTCATATTGATGCATGGCATAAGCTGAGTGGCCAATTTCTTTTCGTTTAAAACATATTGTGTTTTTTATAAAATCACAATAAATCATTAAGAAACTTTTATCTCCAACTTATTGTTTATTTGGTTTGAAAAATCCACTTTGGAAATGTTTAGCTTCTCATAGCATCGTGTATCGAATTGCTTACATTCATAAAATGTTTTGTTAAAATGTTTTTTATAAAAATATAAGCAACCTTGTGTTGTTACTAATATTTTACATATTTAATTTCCTAACATAATAAGTGTAGGGCATCGAAATATAAATATATTAATTAAGTTAAATGCATTATTAAATTAAGTAAATTAAAACAACATTGTTTAAATATTCTTACATACCAAAATTTCTATCTGCGCGGTTTTTTTTGTTGATTTTGACAAAAAAAAATCATGTTAATTGATATCGGTGAATCATACTATTTTTGAAACGGAAAATAGTGATTCCCCGAAGATGTAAAGATTATAAGAGAGAAAAGGTTTACTAGTGAAAAACTATCAAATTTTTTAAAACTTGGTAGTCAACTTGAACAAGAAACTCTTGATATGGATCCAGATATGGAGCGTGCCTTAAAATTTCGGAGAAATCTGACAGCAGCTTTAGCCCCATATGCTGAAATTTATAAAGACAAACGAAAGGCTGGTAAGCAATCAGTGTTAACAAGCATTTTTCAAAAACATATAGTGTTTCCGCCGATTTTGGCGTTTTTTATCGCGTCTGTGTGTGCGTTATTAGCAGACTGCTATTCGGAGTAGTGTGCGCACACAGACGCGAAGAGTTGGTAAATTTTATTTTTTATGTAAATTAGTTTTAATTAGTTTTGTAGAATTGATTTAATTCTGGTAATTTGTTTTTGGAAGGAGTTTGTTTTAACAACCAAGTTTTGGAGGTTTTTTAAAAGGAATTTTCGATGTGGTTTAAAATGAAAAATCAAACTTCCGATAGTTCAATTAAGTCTTTGGAAAGAATAGGAGATGATCTGACAAAATCTTTATTTATTAATTCCATTGAAGGAAATGAATTGACACATGATCATGATGTACATTCTTACAAATATAAAGTAGAAATTCAAAATATGCTCAATAACAAGTTTCGTTCATGTGATTTCCCCAAATCTGACAATTTCAAAATGAAAAAGTCTTGTACATTTTCTAGTATTATCCAAGATTTCGACAATCTTAAAGAATCAGAGCCGTTATGCAAGTATTCAATGAACATTCCACTGCCTAATATCACAATGAAAGATAAGTCTACAAATTCACAAAGTAAAGATAAAAGTAATGGAGCTATGTTTGTCCCTATTGAAGTTCAAAGAATTGCTCATGAAGCTGAAACATTCGCATTCCAAGCTGAGATAGCTCAGTTGATGAGCCTAATAATTAATACATTATATTCAAATAAAGAAACTTTTCTGGGTACTTTTTTTTACTCGAAACATATAGAATCATGGTCATTAGAATCAAGTTCATCAGAATGTAGCAGTTATTAAAACCACGTTATTTATATTTAATTTTTATTTATGTTTATATTCTTTATGTATAAGTCGTTGAATTGAGACTGTTTTCTATAGATTTTATGTTTATATTAATGTAAATATGTATATTAGTCGTTGAATAAAGACTTTTATTTATATTTTTTGCATTTTTTCTAATATCTGGAATTTAACCCCATAATTACATATAAAATCGGGTTCACATTGCGCGGTTTCGGTTTGCGCGTTGTTTTTGTGGAACGTATATACCGCGCAGTTGGATGGTTTACTGTATTTTGTAGCATATTTTACATTTAATTATGTTATTACCATTATAGCAGTATTACACTACATAAACGTACATGGATTACAGTGATGATGATATAATCATTACACTTATTGGTCACTATCACGCTTACTGTTTTTCAAGCTCTCTTGAGATTATTTTCTATCAGTCGAACAATTTTCTAAAGCATTGTGAAATTTTGAAATCTTTCTAGTCGTTTGTATCGAGTATAGGTCATTATCTTAGTTGAAAGCGAATAGCATTATTTTAAATACAGCTCGGCATACAAGAGTAAAATGTTAAAAGAGACTTCCTGACCACCTTAATAGAAATAAAAGATAAAATCCAATCTCAATTTAGACAAAAAAAGATTTTGTACAGAAATAATGGCTTTTTTCTATTGTTATGAAATTTAATAGATTTTTATTTGTTATAGATATTTACTTCATTAGTCGCGTGTCCATTGTTTTCTATAACTTTATTTCACTTTCTGTTATTTAATATGCTTTTAATTACATATAAGAGGTTAAAATATCTTGTGTTATTTTGTTATGTAATTCAATCATCTTTGCTGGATAATTCAAAGGGTTGAAGGTAAAACAAGATGACATAAAAAGGGGTAGTAACCGGAAAATTTAATTAGTTGAGTGGCCCTTACAAAAGAGTTGATAAAGAATAGTCGAAGTAAATATTAATTTCGAAACGCAGGAATCAACGTACTTCATATATTGAAAAGATTTCGGTTACTTCTAGAGAAGAAGTTCTAAAAAAGAATATGGAAAGCAATGACATTTATCTATTTGTGACTTTTGAAGAAAGTGGGCGTGAAAGTTACACTTTATATTTTTTACAGTGGTTGGCAACAAGTCAAGCATATTAGCGAAATTTACGAAAACTGAGATGCGAAGACTATCATTGGTTTGTGAACACCCTTAAGATATTTTTGAAAAAAAATTCCTTACATAAGTTACTTTGACGACAGTTTGAATTGATTTCAGATCTGTAGATCACATATTAAGATGTTATATAGCTGTATATAATGATCATAGGAAGATAAAATTGTTGGGATATGTGCAAATTGTTCATAGAAATTTTGTCTCAATCTAGCTCCTTGTGTTCAATCAAAATCAATAATCAAATTCCAACAAAATAACTTTAAACAAACAAAAATTGATTACACCTTGGTTTTCCAACAATTAACAAATGCTGAGGTAGACATCCGATAGATATCACCTCCAAATCAAATATAAATTTTGGTTTGACTAACTCTATTCGAATAAATCGCTTTCAACTTCGTCCCTGTTTCCTCTTTACCTGATTAGTAAAATATTATTAATTTAACTTTTTATTTATCGACCACTGGCAATTTTACGTTACATTTATCCTTTCCCTTTAATGGGAGTTGTCATCATCATTATTTTTTGTTCGATGGGTTTGTTATCTTGTTTTTTTTCTTCCAATTTCACCACTGATTATTTTTTCCATTGAATTTATTAAAAAGAGAGTTTGAAGATTATAAATCAATAATATATCGATGTTTGTTGATACTCGCGAATTTTCGGCACTGACCTTTTCAAGTGAATACATTGTTATTTCAAATCCGCTAAACCCAGTATTTTGAACTCTGTTGAAAACTCGGAAAGTTCATTTATTTTCAAATATGAAAGTTGTCATTTACATAGTTCAACAGCAAAAAATCAATAATTACATTAAATGTTAGAAATATAAATTTATCAAAAGCCTTCAATTCAATATCCGGTGTATTTTGTTCCTCAAACATTCGTTTTCTTATTCTATCTCGTGTTTTGTCACTTAAATATTCATGTATTGATACAAGTTCATTCGCTTGCTTTTTCATTTCATTATAATTGTTAGAAGCTATAACATTTAATTCTTCGGTCATCAAAATAAATTACTAAGACTATTAAATCCAAAATTATATTTCATTAAATCTGATTATATAAACAAATATTCTTGGGACATTTTCTAAATTTTAATTTCAACCAAATATCAACATACCATCGCATTCATACTTGAATTTCAATTTTATTAAAAATTATTTTATTTTAAAATTTCAATTATCATTTCAATTTTAATATCTTAAAATAATTTAAGTTTCAATTAAAACTTTACAAATTTTAATCATGAACTAATTTAATTTAGTATTTTAATTTTAACTCCTCACAATAATTATCACGCGTTGTCAAAAGAACATTTAAAAAGAGATTTATATATTTTTACAACACTGAGAATATTAATACTGACCTGTTGAAAAGACTGATTTGTTGCGTTGAATCTGCTCATTAATGTGCGCCATATAACTATCATTATCCCTGTATCAAACTCGTTCATTTTGTTATTCAAATATTTTGTCTCCTGGCACATAGTTCGATTTTGAGTATTATCCTAATATAATTCACTTAGAGCAATAAGCAATGATAAGCAATGAAATATTGGAACAATACAAATTTGGAAATGGTGTATCATCGATAAATTTTTAAATAAAAAATGCAAAGAAATTTAAAAAAAATCATACTAATGATATGATATAAATTCATTACATCATTTCAAAACTCAATCTGGAATAAGCAGAAAAATGTGTTTAGTGCTCGAGGCACACAATCATACATATTAATGCTATGTAGTCAGATTAACGGGGTAAATGCAAAAACGAATATTATTAAATACCCAATTGAGCACAACATCAATCTCTCAAGTTGAGGTGCGACTATTTTCTACACAACCACAAAGTATTTCATTTGAATGGACATAAAAATTGTCTACTTATAGCATATTCAATTTCGAAATGGTGTATGATATATGGCATAAAACAATTTCATATGGATGGTCAATAAGTTATTCAACATAGGAAGTGGTTTAATTAGTGTTGCAATTCATTATGAAAGACATAGCAATTAATGAAGTCACTTTATTTACAGACATCAATGTGAAATTCAAGGTTTGTCACCAGATTTCCGATTCAAATAGTTTAAAGGATGACTGTCGGACATATGTTGCCAAAAATCGTCAATTTTCGTTGAACTGAAACCACATTCTTCACAAATGAATATTTTCTCTCTTCGTTCTTTATAACCGTAAGGCAGAAACATGTTGTGAAGTTTTTTCAAATGACTTTCTAATGAACATCTCTGAGTGAAAGATTTGAAACATTTCTGGCAATGATAAGGTCGGACACCTGAAATGGTTTTACTATCATTAATATCATCTAAAATTACAATGTGATTTTGATTCAATTTTTTATTATCATTTTAAATATATTTCGTCTGTGAGAATTATTTATGGAATGGATCGTATAAAAACTTTATCTTTTACCATTCGACACTTTGTAAGTTTATAATTGGACTTGAAACGATCCAGAATAGTTGAAATAAGACATTTTTTATCAGGCCAACAATCGAGCATAAAAAACTAAAATATTCAAATGTTGATAATAGAATTGTTAATAATTAAAATCGAAGAACTCTAAAATAAATTTTATGAGGTAAAGCTACGGTGGCCATATTGAAAAAAATAAAAATGAAGAATAATTCAAAAATATTCATATTAATTAAAAAAATTATTTTTACATTGTCCTTTAACCCAAATGTTGCCACCGTCCTTTTAAAAGAACGCTCCTTATATATTTTTTTATTTTGCATACGCTAGTTATTTAGAGATATCTATAATAAGAATGTGTTTAGCACATCACAATTACAAGTCTTGACCAGTTAACTTCTTTGTTTATTCTTGATTTTGTATACACTGCGGTATTTAGTTCTATGATAGTGCAAGAAGTTTTATGTTTTTTTTGAATAAAATAGTTTTGGCAACATCTGGGTTAATTTTATATTTTTAATAATATGCATAATTCCATTGCAAAATTATTTAATATGTTTCCCAATTGAAAATTACCAGATATTGAAAATTGAAGATTTCGGACATGGAATACTAATTCACTTTCTTCCTATTACCAAAAATAAAATAGCTGATATTAAAATTTTTTTTAGGGAATATTAATAAAAATTTATATACATTTTTACATAGGACTGCTAGAGGAGAAAACTTGAAATGGAGGACAAAAGTGACTTTTAGAAAAAAAAATAATTCTAAATGGCTGTCATTTGAAATAAATAACTTATGGTCATCGTATGTATAGCTCATCAATTTTGAGTTATTATTGTTTATAACTGATATTTTTAACAAAAAAATCTTTTTAATAAAATTTCAAATAAAAACAATTCTAATTCATTATTTTTTATTATAAAAAATATCGAAAAAATTTTGTAAAATGCATATATTGTGACTGTGATTATTTTTACCTTCAAAATATTATTTATCTTTTCTTTCCATTAATTGATGGAAACGTATGTCAACAAAAAATTTCACTTTTGAGATACAAGGGCCAAACTGTTCCCTCACAACAATTTGAAAATAATTCAAGAGCCATAATAATATTTTTATAAATAGGGAAAATTTAAAGTAATATTATTATATTAATTATATCTTTATTAAATGAAGAAAAAATCACACAAAATATCGCATGTGGTTCGCGAGTCGCAGTCTGCAGACTCTTGATTAAGATGACCACATGCAGTGCTGTAACTAGTCTCTCAGGTACTCTAGGAAAGATATATTTTTTCCCTAAATTTTTTTAAGGGTAAATATATGTGAAGTCTATAAATATAGGATAAGTAATTTTAAGTAATTAATTCAATTTCAATTTTCTTGATTTTATTTAAACAAATTCCTCAATAATGTCATAATATTTTTCTTGATGTTATATCAAAAAAATCATCTATAATATTTTTTTAGACCCAACTTAGGGCCACTTTTATCATACCCCTATACAAGTCCGGTTCCTCCGTTAGGCAGCTGCTTAGGGCCGCCAAATTTGCAAAATAATTTAAATAAGCATCTAAAACATATTTTTTGAAATATTTTTGATAAATATGGATTGATAAAATAATGATGCAAAAATAATATTTTATATGTAATATCGATACTTATATAAAAACTCGAAAAAAAACGAAAATAAGTTTTCCTCCAAGTCATTGATATGGTGACAGCAAAATCGAAATCCGCCACTGGTTCAGAATAGTCCAAAATTTTGTAACATTGCTTATAATTTGTAATTATAATTCTGTAATTAATGTAATTTAAAAACAATTTGTAATCTTAAATTTAATAAAGAAAAAATGAACTAAAGGATTCCTTTTTAACGCGAGTGACTTCGATTAAAATGGAAATAAAAGAAACCTTTCAAACTATTTGTACGTCATTGTATAATATATACAAGGCCTATTTTTTATTTTTAATCTTGATAAAATAGTCATTTTACATCTAAAGATTTAAAAACTAATTGAATTATCATTTTTTAAAAAATATTATCCAATAAGATAGACAATAATTAATAGGAAAATAAATTATATGAAATTATCACGAACAAAAATATTATAATAACCTGTATGAGTTCTGGTGTGCCTTTTCAAATCGAAAGTGTCATTGAATCCTTTTAGACAATATTTGCAGAGATATTTTCGTATTTTACTGTGACTTTTAATATGCCTATTGAATAATCGACTGTTTGTGAATTCTTTATTGCATGTTGAGCAATGTAAAACGTCTTCCATGTTGTCATCTAATTTGAATGTTGATTATAAATCCAAAATCAAATAGAATTTTTCAATTCCTACCTTTGTTCTTAGTCGAGTTTAGTAATGAAGTTACATTCTTTTCATCGGCTAATGGATTTTTTATTCCAGCTCCATTATTTACGAATTCTATTGATGGTTTAGAAATCTGGAATTTGACAAAATATTTCGATGACAGAGATTCAGTATTCGACTTACCCAATTAACGTTGTGGTCGAGAAATTTGGTATACGGCCAAAAGTGAGGTCGGTTCATTAACCATGAAAGTTGTGTTGGAAATCCATGAAATCCCGAATAAAAGTTTTCATAAGTGATTGTTTCATTTTTCTTAAGAATTGTTTCAATTCCGAATTTCAATTGATTAGAAATGCAGAAATTTTTGTTTTCTGTTGGTAACATTTGATTGAATTTTCTGACATCTATCAATATTATTTATAAATGAATATCTGTTTCATTACTTATTTGTTAGCGATTTCAATTGGATGGATTTTCCGCCAATTAGAATGAGTTATAATTCGCAAAATAATTACTAAGTAAGTATCAATCAATCTATGCTGATGTAATTTTATTCCAATTGACCATTTGGTATTGTATTGACCTCGGCGCAACTTTGATTTTCTTGTGACAGGTGAGGTAATCTACGCTTTCAAGAAAATCCCCAATTAATGAAAATTGAAATGACCACACCTGTTGAAAAAGAAAATTATGTCAATGATCTGTTAGTAAGCTTAAGTAAGGTGTGATTAGAAATGGGATAACAGTTGTAATACTAATGGACATCAAGTGTGCATAATTCAATATATACATATTATATCAGCACAAATTTAATAAACTCACAATGCGGGATTTCCTCTTATGTAACGTAAACGCATTAGTGGTTATTATAAATCACTTAATGATAACATCAATTTAGGGATTAAAATGGTAAATCACACTTAATGACTTGATAAGTAGATAATGGAGTGCTGCGGTGAAAGTCAGAAATATCATAGTGACTTTTTATAACGGATGCAATTAAGGCCATTAGGTTAGGGAGTAAAATTTTTAAATAAATTATCTTAGCCTGATAAATTATATTAATTATTAAAGATATGTTTGTGAATAAATAAATACAAAATCCTACGCAATTTTAAATGGTCCTGGAACATCTCAAAATTATCAGTAAGACTTTTTGTGATTAGTACATCAATGAGAATAAAGTTCTGAACGTGAATTTCCCACAAACAAGTTTTGGCTACCCACCTGTATGAAAGTATTTTTGTTAAGTGGACTTAATTTTAAATTTATTTCTAAAAAATTAAATAATTAAAAGTGTAATACACTTGTAATACATATATATAATTTAGTTTGTCAATGTTGTTATAAAGATAAATATTTTATTTTATTATACTTTCAGCAGTAGCGTACTTATGATTAAACAATGATAGTTTTAATAAAATATTTTTACGAAAATACACCGTATGTTAATTTTTTTCAATTGTTCTTAATGTGTTATACGAACTGATATTTTCAATTTCTTGGAGGGGCATTCTTCAGCATCCTTTTTTATCAACCACCGACTAACAAGATTAAAGGGTGACATTAAAAATCTACACGAAATCAATGGTGTAATTAAACAATTTTTATTAGAAATTAAACAATTGAATGTTGAACAGGCGAATTATTTTTCCTTTGGTATCTCTAGCAATAACTATTATTTAGGATAGTAATAATGGAGTTTGAAATAAAAAAGTCCTGGTGGGATTAATCGAACTCTACTGAAAATCTGGACATATCTAATTTAATTATTTTCTGTTTTTTAATTTATCATTAATTTATTAATTCTTATATTATAAAGTAACGGCAACATTATCATTTGCATTTCCCCAATGATACTGTCTTGTACAATACTTTTTAAAATTGTCTGCAGTAGTGACTTCAGTAGTTCAGGGCTAGTCGCCAGTCGCACAGGTATCGGATACAATCTTTTGCTTGGTCCTCGGCTTGGTCATTTCGCGGTAGTTTGACGATTGAAGTGCAGAAAGAGTGTGGTATGTATCAGAAACTCCGAGTTGAGAACAGCGTGTATAACTTAAGCAGTTGTACTATACTGTTCCGTGAGTACACTTTTTCACTTTTCACTAATTTTTCAACAACACTACGTAAATTTGTTGATTCTTTGAATATTCCTTTTATAAGAGATATATTAATATTGTAGGTTTTTTGTTCCATAATGGACATAAGAAAATTTTTAATATCTAAAGCAGATCTAACTAAAACTTGGTACAGCACGAAGAAGAAATTACGAAAATAACAGCAACGAGAAAATAACAACTTCTGACTCCGAGTCTAATTTCGACAATAACGTTAAGAAACTTTGGTTCAATTTTGAATCTGTCTCTAACTGCGATATATAATTTTATATTGATACAAAATCAAAGCACATTTCTTCTGAACTTAAATATAAATTATTGTCGAATGTCTTGAAATCAACAGAAGATTATAACTTAAAAGAAAGGCTAATAGAGAAAAAAAGAGTTTTAGGCATACCTGACCTTCTCAGTACTCCAAAACCAAAAGTTGCACTTTGTATTTATTATGTTCTGTTTCCCAAAACCGACCATCGTGGTTTTAAAGGTGCGTTTATTACGTCGGCTTTCTCGAAGTATTAAAATTTTCATAAATAAGCTAAAACCAGATTCAATCTTGATGGTACAAAGAATCTTAACAAGGTGCTTAAACATTTCTAGCTGTAAAGAAAGATTAAGAAAAAAATTATACCATATTTTATCTTCACTAATATTTTGTGGCACGAACGACCTTTTTCTTAAAGGAAAGGAAAACGACATGAGAAAACGGAACATTCTTTTCGTACAGAAAATTCACACCTGCGCAGTTTAGATGGAACTTTGCTCCCCACGTGACGCAAAATGAACTAATAAATGAATAAATAAACATCCTTTGTAAAGATATTATCTCGGCTGCCAATAATTCAATTAGCTTTTCAATTTTGAAACTAGACATATTTGGGAAAGAACAACTGTAGATAGGTTGGCGATATGTTGATACTACTGAAGAAAAATATGTAATTAAAGGAGAATTTATCTGATCTATCTTTTTAGAAAATATGAGTGCTTCTACAATTGCCAACGCAATTATTAGTCAATGCAAAAAATTTGATCTCGACCACGACAAATTGTTAGAACAAAATTTTGATGAATGTTTGACCATGGATGGCAAAAATAATGGCGTTCAGGTAATTATTAGAAAAAAGTACCCAGAAGTTGCCTATGTTTATTTAACACTGAAAAGCTGAATTTGGTTATCAATGACATGAATATAGTTCCTGAGATTCGAAATACTATTAATGCAACTATTAATATGCTATAATAGTTTTCTTCCATGAAAGTTCTTAAGAAAATAGTTGGTTCCGATTTGGAACTTCCAAACCCATCATTGTTTTGTGAAACTCACTGGACGAGTAAATACTAGAATATTAAGATATTTTCTGATCATTTTTACCATATTTTTAATTGATTGGAAACTTTGGCAAGGACGTATATATATGTTTCATATTAAATTTTAAAAAAATCTCACACAAATATATTTGTTTCATATAAAATAATATTTGTCCTCAGGCCCATAACAAGGGTGGTGCGAGCGGTGCAATTGCACAGGGCACACGTCTGAAAGGGGCGCAAAATTGGGATGTAAAATTTTTTTAGTGTTACCAAAAAATATGAATAATTAAAAAAATTATCACATGTCATGCACGAAAAACGTCTCTAGCTAGCCTATCCTATCTTTACCATTACTGGTTGGACTGGTCCTGGATGATGATTAAAATAAGTTTCATTTTGTAAAAGTTAATGTTAGTCCACAAAATAGGTTCCCGTCATTTTTTTCAATTAGCAACATAATTTTAAGAACATTACTACCTAGTATAGTAGCTGGAGATGAATAAATATTAAATAGTTAACAATCGTAACATGAACATTATGTACTTTTTATAGTAAGCTTGTTTTGAATTCGCGTGATGGGGGGCGCCAGATATATGAACCGCACAGGGCGCAATAATGCCTTGTTACCGCCCTGTTTGTCCTATACTGTAAACATTTCTGCCATTGCCCATGGATGGGATTCAGTGGCAGATTCGAGTAATGAAGTAGAGGATTTTTTAGGTTTAAACTATTTTGTTTTTTTATAATTGTTATAAAATCGATAAATCTAGGCCTCTTACTAGTCTAAAAAACTATACTATTTATTATTTTAATATATTTTATTTATAACTATAATTTTGATGAAATGTCATCCTTCCTATAATCAGTAATAAGTGCTGCAAAATTAAAAAAAGTATGGAAAATTCTTGCTAACTATCACCCACATTGCCCCTCCCTATGAATCTTCCACTGACGGAATCAAATAATTCAAAGAATTCGTTTGTCCAGTATTGTTATTATCGTGGTATGATGGTCTAACCTCGTGTCCCTTTAACAATGATCCCTTTCTAATTATTGTTAAAGTTAATAACGGTCTCCGTTATAAATATAGAAAAATGAATGTTTAGCAAAGAATCCAACTTCTTAGATCTCGAGCTTGGGAATTTCTTAGGTCAATTTCATATTGTTAAATAATAAATTAAAAATATATATACCAGCGATGCAGAATCTTCCTTAGCTCTTGTGCCAGAGAAGAGTTTTAAAAAATAAAAATTTACTGAAACAATTTGTAGGGACATACAATTAATTTGAACAAAGAATTTATTGTAATTAACGTTGTTTAAGAACTTGAACATCATCAGAGATATAATTGTGAATAAAATGAAGGTTTCTGTTTCCTGTATTTCTGACATATTTGGTCCATTGATTTTGACTCGATTTGATGATTCCTCAACTTCTTCAGTAACAGCTTCAGTTGAATCAACTTCTGCAACTTCTTCGACTTCAGTGACAACTTCAGTGACTTCGTTAGACATGTTTGAATTTGATGATGATTTTCGAAAAAAGCGAAAGTAAAAGATTATTTAAACATTTGTTTTTAATTTTTTATTTTAATTTAATTAATTTAATAATATATTTTTAGTTCAATTATTAAATTGATAAAAGTGCTAGTCAGAGGCACTACACAATTATGTAATTTAATAAAATATTTAATGAAATGCAGTAAAATCTATTTTTTAGCAATTATTATTTAAATTAATATAATAAAAATAAAAATAAAAATAAAAAATTTAAAAAAGTGCTTGCATATGGACCACCACATTGTCATTAAGAAATTTTATTGCTGCATTTTATGTTTTATGTTCGGTTTTTATTTTCTTGCTTTCAACGTCATCCATGCAGCAATTGTATGATCGGAGTAGATGGATTGGGCACCGCTAGAACAGGACTCCGCTAGCACAACCCCCCCCCACCCCCCCCGGGTGGAGAAAAAAAAATTTCTAAGTCTAAAAGTACATTTTTTTTTCAAGGTCATTTGTAGAACAAAGACATATGACTCATCAAGGTCATTGAAACAAAGACCATGACTCATCGGATGACTCATAAAATTTTCAAGGTCATTTGTAGAACAAAGACCATGACTCATTCAAGGTCATATGACTCATTAAAGGTCATTTAAACAAAGACCATGACTCATTCAAGGTCATTCTCAAGGTCGTATGACTCATTCAAGGTCATTTTCAAGGTCGTATGACTCATAAAATTTTCAAGGTCATTTGTAGAACAAAGACATTTATTTTCAAGGTCATCTGTAGAACAAAGACATTTATTTTCAAGGTCATCTGTAGAACAAAGACATTTATTTTTTCAAGGTCATTTGTAGAACAAAGACATTTATTTTCAAGGTCATATTATTATTTTTCAAAAATATTATTATTTTTATTATTATTTTTCAAAATATTATTAACTGTGCCAGCGGAGTCCTACTTTTCGGGGCGCCAGAACTTTTTGAGTTTTCAAAATTATTTAAATATTGATTATTATTATTATTATTATTATTATTATTATTATTATTATTATTATTAATATTTTCAAAGTTATTTTGAAAATTCTTCTTCTTATTATTATTATAATTTACAAATATTCATAAAACTTAATTTCTACCTCAATTACATGATTTTCAACATTTTCATCATTTGCATGATTATTTTAATAATTTTCAATATTTTCATAATTTCCAACATTTTCATGATTTTCATAATTATTAATATTTTCATGGATTTTTAACATTTTTATAATTTTTCTACATTTTCAATATTTTCATTATTATTTCAGGAACATTTTCATTAGTTACATGAACATTTTCATCAAATATTTTTCAAAGTAATATTTCCGTTAGCTTATTTTCAAACAGTTCTTATTATTACTTTTATTATTATTTACAAAGTTGTATTATTATTATTATTATGATTATTATTGCAAATATTCATAAAACTTTATTTCTACGTCAATTTCATGATTTTCAACATTTTCATCATTTGCATGAATATTTTCATCATTTGCATGAATATTTTAATAATTTTCATAATTTTCTACATTTTCAATATTTTCACGATTTTCAACATTTTCACGATTTCAGCATTTTCATGATTATTTCAGGAACATTTTCATCAAATATTTTTCAAAGTATTATTTTCAAAGAATTTTTATTATTATTTTTTATTATTATTATTTTTATTATTATTTGCAAAGTTCTAATTATTATTTTAATTTAGAAGTTTCATTATTATTATTTACTTAAATATTCATAAAACTTAATTTCTACCTCAATTACATGATTTTCAACATTTTCATCATTTGCATGATTATTTTAATAATTTTCTACATTTTCAATATTTTCACGATTTTCAACATTTTCATGATTATTTCAGGAACTTTTCATCGAATATTTTTCAAAGTATTATTTTTAAAGAATTATTTTCAAAGAATTATTATTATTATTATTTTTATTATTATTTGGAAAGTTCTAATTATTATTTTAATTTAGAAGTTTCATTATTATTATTTACTTAAATATTTATAAAATAATTATAATTTCTACGTCAATTTCATGATTTTCAACATTTTCATCATTTGCATGAATATTTTAATAATTTTCATTATTTTCATAATTTTCTACATTTTCAATATTTTCACGATTTTCAACATTTTCATGATTTTCAACAATTTCACGATTTTCAGCATTTTCATGATTATTTCAGGAACATTTTCATCAAATATTTTTCAAAGTATTATTTTCAAAGAATTATTATTATTATTATTATTATTATTATTATTATTATTATTATTATTATTATTATTATTATTATTATTATTATTATTATTATTATTATTATTATTATTATTATTATTATTATTATTATTATTATTATTATTATTATTATTATTATTATTATTATTATTATTATTATTATTTGGAAAGTTCTAATTATTATTTTAATTTAGAAGTTTCATTATTATTATTTACTTAAATATTTATAAAATATTTATAATTTCTACCTCAATTACATGATTTTCAACATTTTCATCATTTGCATGATTATTTTAATAATTTTCTACATTTTCATGATTATTTCAGGATTTTTTCATCGAATATTTTTCAAAGTATTATTTTCAAATTATTTTCAAAGTTTTTATCAATATTATTATTATTATTATTATTATTATTATTATTATTATTATTATTATTATTATTATTTGCGAAGTTCTCATTATTTTATTGTCGATGTTTTATTATTATTTACTTAAATATTCATAAAACTTAATTTCTGCATCAATTTACGATTTTCAATATTTGAAGATTTTTAACGTTTTCATCATTTTCAATATTTCATCATTTTCAACATTTTCATTATTTTCCATATTTTGACGATTTTCAACATTTTCAGGAACATTTTCATCATTTTCTATATTTTCATGATTTTTAACATTTTCATAATTTTCACGATTTTCAATATTTTCATCATTATTTTCTTCAAAATTCTTAGTTTATTTATAAAATATTATTAATATCATTTTCAAAATTATTTTCAAATTTCTTATTATTTATTTTCAAAGTATATTATTATTATTATTATTATTATTATTATTATATATACTCCTAGTTTATCCGACAAAATATTTTGTCCCCCTATGGGTACTGCTCACACTCAACAGGTTTCAAGGGTACTAGTAATGCTTATTATTATTGTTATACAATATGATCTTACTTAGACATTTGAAGGTTCAACCATGGTTACAATTTCTAAATTTTGAAAACTCTAATTTGATTGGCTATCTCAATTTTTATAAATGTAAAAACAAAAGTAATTTATTTATTAAGAAATTTATTACTGATGATTTCTACAAGTAAAACTGTTGAATGTGTAAATCACAAAACACATTTGGCAACTTTATTATTTTGTCAATATTTTTTATATATGTCACTTATAGCAAGGAAGTCCTACTAGAAATAAGGAAAAATTAAGTCCAACCTATTCCGAAGATAAGCGTTCATTGAAATTTTTCAACAACAAAGTTGAAGATTTTATAAATAATCATGATACTTACAGTGATAAGCAAATCATAAATATTTTAAAAATTTCAAACATTCTTCTATTGAATATTTGATTGATTTATTTAATTATGATAAATGCATTTTGAAGTTATCTAGTTATTTAATGTATTTAGAAAAAACAGTGGTAAACAACGATTCACTGAATGAATACTTTTGGAGTTGCATGTATTTAAGGTTGAAACCGGGATATAGTAGATTGATTTATGAATGGATAGCAAAAGCCGACTTGATTGAAAATAAGCTAACGGAAAAAACTGAACGATGTTAAGAAAAGGTATTTAACTTGTTCAATTTGTAAAGAAAATCAAGTATTGTATTTACCGTGTGGTCACGTAATTGTTTGTTCTAAGTGTCACGAGAAGAATGTTCGCAATCGTCAAGCCTGTTTAATACTGATTAATGAATATCATACTATATACATGTAAGTTCTCAATACAAATCAATACAATATCAAAGTCAAATGAATTATTACCATACATAATGACGGTACTATAATGTAG
Source organism: Schmidtea polychroa (assembly GCA_959609185.1). Classification (NCBI taxonomy): domain Eukaryota; kingdom Metazoa; phylum Platyhelminthes; order Tricladida; family Dugesiidae; genus Schmidtea; species Schmidtea polychroa. The sequence continues at coordinate 232,124 of CAUHTR010000022.1, read as the reverse complement.
GAAATTTTCAAACATTGAATAATATGAAATCAGCTTGGTAATNATTTCATAAAATTCATAAAAATGATCACTTTAATAAAAAAAAATATTTAATACAATTTTAAAAAGAAATATTTTTCGGGAGGATATAAGTGATAATAATTAGTGGGAAATCGAGAATCGACGGCTATAAGTGATGAGGATATATAAATAATATTATTTCTATTATATGAGTTACTAACGAATTAAAATATTTTAATAATATGATAAACCTTTATTTAATAAAGTATTTAATCCCCAAATGATTATTTTATTATAGAAGAAACCGTGAATGGTATTTGACTGAGTAATTATGATAAATTCATATTTTAAATTTTGATTAAGTCCTTTAATATTAGCAATTTATTATTAAATTTACTATTTTACACTAAATATTTCATTTTCAAAAACAAATATTCTAAAAGATAATTTAAGATACATTACTCTTTTCAATGAAAATTAGCATTCAAAGTTAAAAGGGACACACGAAAACTTACTCAAATATAACCGAAAGACATAAAACAACAAAACCAAATTCGATTAAATACTTTATAGCAATTGTTAAGTCTTATAATTTCCTCACTTTAATGAAGATTCTTACCACCTGAGAATAATATTGTTAATTTATCTCGAGTGTTATTAAAATTATCTTTCAACTTTACGCTTCTTACCATTTTAGAATAAGATTTTTTATCAAAATTTGTGTTAATTTGGCTGATTTAATTTGATGGAGTTATTGTTAATTCGTTTTATTATATATATATACTCTGAGTTTATCCGACAAGATATTTTCTCCCTCTATGGGTACTGTTCACAAATGGTACTGCTCGTAGGGGTACTGGTCGTAAAGGTACTGGTGTGTTTTAATGTTTTTATTTAGGCAAATTTTTGGTTATTATTTAGCATGAAATTCATTGGTAATTTTTAGAGTTAGCGGGATTTTACTAACATTATTACTAACCTTTTTGTGAATAATTGAAAATTTAAGATCTAATTTAAATTCTAAGACAAATTTAATTAATTTCTGGATAATTTGCTATATTTTATTGACTTGTTTTTAAATTTAATTTTAAATAAAAATTATTTTTAATGACAGTTAGGTTAATAATTAGAGTTTTTACAATAATCAAGTGATTATTATTTAATTTTTTGTAAGAATTATTGTAAAATATACTGAAATTTGTGATTTTGAAAGATATATCACGGTTATAATTGCTATATAATTGGCTGAATCGATGAAGAATTATGATCAATATATTTCATCTCTAGTTAGGTATTTGATGGTAAATATGGTGAAATATTTGTAGAAAATATTGATTTTAGTGAATTTTGATCTTTTAGCGAGCTCTTACTATATGAATTTAGATACTAAATTATTTCAATGGAAAGATGTCTGTAACAATTAAATAAAATTCATATTTTGAAGAATTTTCTATGGATTTTAAGAGAATTGATATATTAAAGTCGGTTGGATTTAGTGAAGGTTTAGTTAAGATGGTAATATATGGTTTTTAAAGGGGGGTATTTAAAGGGGTAGAAATATTTAGTGAGGGATCGGTTAAGGTGGAAATGTTTGAAATCTCTATTTAAATCGACAATGTTCTTATTGATAAAATATCAAAGGGACATAGTTAGTATTTAGCTATGAATTAATAATAGTTCCTGTGAAATTATATCGTTTTAGAGGTTTATTAGGTTGTGATGAATGTTATTGCACAGTAATTTATGTTTTAGAACCAATTTTTATTAATTATCCATTGTTTTATTAAGTCGTTTAGGGTTAATGATCAATTTACTTGGTTTTGACAATGAAATATTTGAAATCTTTAGAATTAATTGGGATTGATATCAAAGGTTATTAAATTATTTTATTTAAGAAGTTATTTTATTCATTGTGGGGAAATATTGAGAAATATTGACTTAAAAGTTGGAAATCGACAACAGCTAAAGAAAATTGATCTTTATTGAAAATATTTTATGATTTTAATTAGATTTCTAGAAATTAAATCGGTTGAATATTAAGGGTAAAATCTATTGAAGGAATATTGTTATCGGATGGATAAATCTTTCAATGATATTTTACTAAATTACCTTTGTTAAATATTATTTTAACTGACTAAAAAAGAGAAAATTAACCAATATTCTTAAATTATTCGCACAAAATATCGCTGTTTTGGTAAAAGGTTACTCAAAATCCCTATTTAATAATGTTAAGCATGTATTTCTCACAAAGATATATTACACCCAATGATCATCTCAATAAATTAGACAAGAATTGTAACCCTATATTTCTAACTAATAAGCACCTTAATTGGTTAAATGATAACTAAATGATCATGTTTCTATTATGACTCCTTTTGTCTCAAACAAAGATAGAAATTTACTCCAAATGATAAAGACTTTCTACCAAAATTATCAATGAATATATGTTGTTATTAATGAATATGCATTTCCCACGAAGTTATATTAACTATTGTAATGAACATTACATGAATAAATTACCTATGAAATACTAAATATTCATATCTTACCTTTTGCTAAATATTATTTTAAATGACTAAACATGACAAAGTTAACCAATAAATTAGTCGCTCGAAATGAGAATTCGGTAAGTTACATTCAAAATATTGACGAATTTCTGATATCTATGATCATCCATTTCTCACTAAATTACCTAAGAATTTTTAACTAATATACATGTGCTTTAATTAATATACCCTTGCAACATGTTGAATGTAAGCAATACCCTTGCGACATGTTGAATGTAAGCAGTACCCTTACGACAAATACACATAGGGGGACAAAATATATTGTCGGATAAATTCAGACTATATATAAAAACTTACAATATGCTATGGTTTTTATTGATTAATTTGTTGTATATTGCATTGATACATCAAAATGTCAGATAATATTTATAAATTAACTAAAAAATACTATATTACCTAAGAATTCAGTTATGTTTCTAGTTAAATAATTGAGATAATTGGTATTACTATCAACTATATAAAAAAATTTGTTATGAATCCAAGAATATTTTAATTAAATGGTACAGCCAAAAACCATGGATTTCTAACTAAATTTTTAAATTTATCTGGAAATATTTTACTTAAGAAATTGCTATATATTTAAAATAACCATGTACTTTTCACTAAATTGCCTAAAAATTTGCTATATGGTATTGTTAAATAATCATAATAATAAAATTAAAAATAATAATATTATGAAAAAATAATATAATTGTATGACTAATAAATTTGCAATACAAGTGCAAAATTAACAAAGACTTAGCAATAAATGGGCATGATTAACAAAGACATTAGAAATATTATCTTTACATTTTGTCGAAGATGATTATGGCAGTAATATCTGAGGAGAATCAATGGACAGAAGAACAGCATCATTTAGTCATTATGATTTATAATAATTGTAAATATAATTGTATATATAATTGTAAATTTCCATATATATAAATAACACTATATAAAAAAATTAATACAAATATTAAAACAAAATGAATATGTTTTAATCAAAAAGTATTACAATAAAACAATAAATTTATAAAAACAAATTAAAACATTTATTTCCGAAAAAATAATAACCAATACATCCAGCATCTTCATGGTTCTTGCGAAGATCTTTTTCCATTTTGATGAACTCATGGGTATATTTCATTCTGAATAATCTAAAAATAATATTATAAATACCATTCCCTTCATCATATCATCAACATTTGGTAGTTGCGCCAATATAATTAATTACCAAGCTGATTTCATATTATTCAATGTTTGAAAATTTCCTACATTATAGTACCGTCATTATGTATGGTAATAATTCATTTGACTTTGATATTGTATTGATTTGTATTGAGAACTTACATGTATATAGTATGATATTCATTAATCAGTATTAAACAGGCTTGACGATTGCGAACATTCTTCTCGTGACACTTAGAACAAACAATTACGTGACCACACGGTAAATACAATACTTGATTTTCTTTACAAATTGAACAAGTTAAATACCTTTTCTTAACATCGTTCAGTTTTTTCCGTTAGCTTATTTTCAATCAAGTCGGCTTTTGCTATCCATTCATAAATCAATCTACTATATCCCGGTTTCAACCTTAAATACATGCAACTCCAAAAGTATTCATTCAGTGAATCGTTGTTTACCACTGTTTTTTCTAAATACATTAAATAACTAGATAACTTCAAAATGCATTTATCATAATTAAATAAATCAATCAAATATTCAATAGAAGAATGTTTGAAAATTTTTAAAATATTTATGATTTGCTTATCACTGTAAGTATCATGATTATTTATAAAATCTTCAACTTTGTTGTTGAAAAATTTCAATGAACGCTTATCTTCGGAATAGGTTGGACTTAATTTTTCCTTATTTCTAGTAGGACTTCCTTGCTATAAGTGACATATATAAAAAATATTGACAAAATAATAAAGTTGCCAAATGTGTTTTGTGATTTACACATTCAACAGTTTTACTTGTAGAAATCATCAGTAATAAATTTCTTAATAAATAAATTACTTTTGTTTTTACATTTATAAAAATTGAGATAGCCAATCAAATTAGAGTTTTCAAAATTTAGAAATTGTAACCATGGTTGAACCTTCAAATGTCTAAGTAAGATCATATTGTATAACAATAATAATAAGCATTACTAGTACCCTTGAAACCTGTTGAGTGTGAGCAGTACCCATAGGGGGACAAAATATTTTGTCGGATAAACTAGGAGTATATATAATAATAATAATAATAATAATAATAATAATAATATACTTTGAAAATAAATAATAAGAAATTTGAAAATAATTTTGAAAATGATATTAATAATATTTTATAAATAAACTAAGAATTTTGAAGAAAATAATGATGAAAATATTGAAAATCGTGAAAATTATGAAAATGTTAAAAATCATGAAAATATAGAAAATGATGAAAATGTTCCTGAAAATGTTGAAAATCGTCAAAATATGGAAAATAATGAAAATGTTGAAAATGATGAAAATATTGAAAATGATGAAAACGTTAAAAATCTTCAAATATTGAAAATCGTAAATTGATGCAGAAATTAAGTTTTATGAATATTTAAGTAAATAATAATAAAACATCGACAATAAAATAATGAGAACTTCGCAAATAATAATAATAATAATAATAATAATAATAATAATAATAATAATAATAATAATAATATTGATAAAAACTTTGAAAATAATTTGAAAATAATACTTTGAAAAATATTCGATGAAAAAATCCTGAAATAATCATGAAAATGTAGAAAATTATTAAAATAATCATGCAAATGATGAAAATGTTGAAAATCATGTAATTGAGGTAGAAATTATAAATATTTTATAAATATTTAAGTAAATAATAATAATGAAACTTCTAAATTAAAATAATAATTAGAACTTTCCAAATAATAATAATAATAATAATAATAATAATAATAATAATAATAATAATAATAATAATAATAATAATAATAATAATAATAATAATAATAATAATAATAATAATAATAATAATAATAATAATAATAATAATAATAATAATAATAATAATAATTCTTTGAAAATAATACTTTGAAAAATATTTGATGAAAATGTTCCTGAAATAATCATGAAAATGCTGAAAATCGTGAAATTGTTGAAAATCATGAAAATGTTGAAAATCGTGAAAATATTGAAAATGTAGAAAATTATGAAATAATGAAAATTATTAAAATATTCATGCAAATGATGAAAATGTTGAAAATCATGAAATTGACGTAGAAATTATAATTATTTTATAAATATTTAAGTAAATAATAATAATGAAACTTCTAAATTAAAATAATAATTAGAACTTTCCAAATAATAATAAAAATAATAATAATAATAATTCTTTGAAAATAATTCTTTAAAAATAATACTTTGAAAAATATTCGATGAAAAGTTCCTGAAATAATCATGAAAATGTTGAAAATCGTGAAAATATTGAAAATGTAGAAAATTATTAAAATAATCATGCAAATGATGAAAATGTTGAAAATCATGTAATTGAGGTAGAAAATTAAGTTTTATGAATATTTAAGTAAATAATAATAATGAAACTTCTAATTAAAATAATAATTAGAACTTTGCAAATAATAATAAAAATAATAATAATAAAAAATAATAATAAAAATTCTTTGAAAATAATACTTTGAAAAATATTTGATGAAAATGTTCCTGAAATAATCATGAAAATGCTGAAAATCGTGAAAATGTTGAAAATCGTGAAAATATTGAAAATGTAGAAAATTATGAAAATTATTAAAATATTCATGCAAATGATGAAAATATTCATGCAAATGATGAAAATGTTGAAAATCATGAAAATTGACGTAGAAATAAAGTTTTATGAATATTTGCAATAATAATCATAATAATAATAATAATAATACACTTTGTAATAATAATAAAGTAATAATAAGAACTGTTTGAAAATAAGCTAACGGAAATATTACTTTGAAAAATATTTGATGAAAATGTTCATGTAACTAATGAAAATGTTCCTGAAATAATAATGAAAATATTGAAAATGTAGAAAATTATAAAAATGTTAAAAATCCATGAAAATATTAATAATTATGAAATCATGAAAATGTTGGAAATTATGAAAATATTGAAAATTATTAAAATAATCATGCAAATGATGAAAATGTTGAAAATCATGTAATTGAGGTAGAAATTAAGTTTTATGAATATTTGTAAATTATAATAATAATAAGAAGAAGAATTTTCAAAATAACTTTGAAAATATTAATAATAATAATAATAATAATAATAATAATAATAATAATAATAATAATAATAATAATCAATATTTAAATAATTTTGAAAACTCAAAAAGTTCTGGCGCCCCGAAAAGTAGGACTCCGCTGGCACAGTTAATAATATTTTGAAAAATAATAATAAAAATAATAATATTTTTGAAAAATAATAATATGACCTTGAAAATAAATGTCTTTGTTCTACAAATGACCTTGAAAAAATAAATGTCTTTGTTCTACAGATGACCTTGAAAATAAATGTCTTTGTTCTACAGATGACCTTGAAATAAATGTCTTTGTTCTACAAATGACCTTGAAAATTTTATGAGTCATACGACCTTGAAAATGACCTTGAATGAGTCATACGACCTTGAGAATGACCTTGAATGAGTCATGGTCCTTTGTTTAAATGACCTTTAATGAGTCATATGACCTTGAATGAGTCATGGTCTTTGTTCTACAAATGACCTTGAAAATTTTATGAGTCATCCGATGAGTCATGGTCTTTGTTTCAATGACCTTGATGAGTCATATGTCTTTGTTCTATAAATGACCTTGAAAAAAAAATGTACTTTTAGACTTAGAAATTTTTTTTTCTCCACCCGGGGGGGGGGGTGGGGGGGGGTTGTGCTAGCGGAGTCCTGTTCTAGCTGGTGCCCAATCCATCTACTGATCGGTTAATCTGTTTCTAATATCAGACTTCATTACACTTATTGTGCGATAAAATTCCAAATGCGGCTGTTAGAGTATATTAAATACGCCAGGAAACAAAATTCATGTCAGAAGAACTTCAATTTCAGCATAAATATCTAATATTTTCCCTTCCAGATAGTGAGTTACAGCTGCTGCCTAATAATAATAATAATAATAATAATAATAATAATAATAATAATAATAATAATAATAATAATAATAATAATAATAATAATAATAATAATAATAATAATAATAATAATAATAATAATAATAATAATAATAATAATAATAATAATAATAATAATAATAATAATAATAATAATAATAATAATAATAATAATAATAATAATAATAATAAGAAGAAGAAGAAGAAGAAGAAGAAGAAGAAGAAGAAGAAGAAGAAGAAGAAGGAGAAGAAGAAGAAGAAGGAGAAGCAGTACAATAAATATTTATAAAAATATTATTAATAAATTACTGGAATTTCCATAATTTACTTCATTTTTAACGAGTAAATACTTGATATAATAATAAATTTGCATAACATTCCAAAAATTACCAAAAAGTTAAAATTTATAAGCTATATTGAATAAATAACATTTATTTTATCCTAAAATTAATTATTTGAACGATTGTGAAAAGAAAAACTTAATAAAATATTCAAAATGCGTTAAAGATTGTTTCCAGTGCCATCGACTGGCAGTGAAATTAACTTTCAATTCTATGAATTATTTTTCCTTTTCCCCAACTGCTGCTAGATCGGCGTCATCTCGTTTTGTTGGCGACTTCATGATTTCTAAATATAATAAACGATATCAATACCAAACTAGTTGCCGTATATCACCATTAGAAATAATAATAATAATAATTATTATTATTTTTATTATAACAACAACAACAACAATGACAATGCTTTATTGTTCATTTTTTGTTTATGTTTAGGACCCAATTGTGAATATTTAAAGAGAAATCTATTACTTATATTAATTTTACAAAAAAATTCGTATAGATTGTAATATTCTTTTACACTTTCACATGGGATTGGATGAGAGATTTCCGGGGACCCTGAAAAAAAGGAAGAAATAAGGAATAAATATAATTTTTTATTAATTAATTCGAATTAATTCTAAGGCGTAAATAAAATTATATTAAATTGACAAAACAAGAATTTTTTAGAAATATACAGATAGTTGGAGACCTGATACCATTGAACCGACCCTGAGTTAAACATAAGATATGTCTTATCTATGGTCAGACACGTCACAGATTATAAACAGTACACTTTTACGGGTTTTTTAAATCCCCGATGATTGGTACGTATACTCACACTTATAATATGAGCCTATAATTGTTAGAATTATGAAAGCTCATGGCCCCGGGAAAGATTCAAAAGTCCTGACATCTGAGCGGGTCCTGATTTTACAAGCAATCGATTTGAAATATTTTTATTCATAGTTATTCATTTCGCTTCAGAATAATTAAGTAAGAGAAAGTTGTAATTTTTTCCCATCGGGATTTGTAGTATTTATTGTCGGGGTTATTAAATTTAAAATTATTATATAGTTAGAAAGGAATGTGAAAAATTCGAAATCATAAGAGATCAACAAATCATCGGATTAAAATTTTAAAAACGGGTCAGATGTGGATGAGATGATGGAGAAGATCATGTCGAGAATAAATTCATCAGAATATGTTAAAAAAGAATTGAAATGCAAGAAAATGTACAAAAACAAAATTAATTAAAGAAAACCCGAGTTTAAGTAAACCAAAAGAAAAATAAACAAAGTTGATGCTGAAAATTCATTATAATTGTAATGGGAAACGAGAAAACGTTTAGCACAAGGGAGAAGCACGATGGGACAATTAATTATTTCCTTTAACGACGAGAAAATGAAAAAGGCCGTGAGATAAAGATTGTCAAATAAAGTTGACTTAGTTGAAACGCCATTAATCAATGCGATTATTTTAACTATATAAAGGAGCTCAAACTTAAAAAAAATAGTGGTGAATAATTTGACAGTAGGATTAAAGGAAATATTAAAGTCAGAAGATTGAATTAGCGGAAGAGAAAAGAGCAGTTTCAAATTAAGTCAAAGGATAAAAGAAAAGAGGTGATTATTATTGTAGAACGTGCAGAACCAAAGTGGTCACATTGAGACATATCGGATAGTCGGAAAAGACCTTTCAAGTTTTGTAATTTGTAGATTGTGCTATCAAACTTTGAATACAAATATACGTTGGGTATTGTTTGACTAATTGCTTTTAATAGAACACGTGGAGTCAAAGACACCGACTAAAATATTTACTTAATTGAAAACCCAACATTATTAATTTTGGATGTGTTTCTGTACGAAAAGGATCAAAATGAAAATTTTGCTGGCAACACTAATTGTTTCATCAGGTTTCATTAGTTCTTTGTCAATGATCCCAACCTGAGGTAATGTAATTTTGTCTTAGCTGTCAATTTTGGGGAAAAACTATTTATCTGGAAAATTACATGCTATCACTAGGATTTTTTGAATAGATAAATAAAAACTATGTACTGGTAGGCAGTTTTGTACAAAATTTTCTGGACTATGTATATTTTAAACCCTCAACCCTGTCGAAATTCTTTTGGATATTTCATTTATTTTCATTGACTGGATTAAAAATTCATTTTTGATCTTTTGTCAAAATGTAAAATGAAATATCATAAAAAGCAAACAGACCAAAAGTGACTAAACAAAAAATAATCTTTTGATCTAAATTCTTATAAACACAGGAACGAATTACTAAATTCAAATTTAAATATTCAACTTAAAATAGCGATGAATCAATTGATTTTGAAAAATTTGCCAATAATATTAATGAATGATTTTAATAAAAAATTTGAATTTTTTAAATTGGCACTATTTAGGTAAGAAAAAATTTTTTTTGGCACTTGTTGAAAATATTGTGGGCATCGCTGTTGTAGACGGATATTAAAGTTATTATAAAATATGACGTCAGTCGAGTAATAATTGCGTAATTACAATTGGACTGAAAGCAGCGTTATGTAACAGAAACAGTAGGACAATCCGCTTGTAAATAACTATAAATTTAGTATCTTATAAAATTTTTTTATAGCATATTTTATTACTTATATAAAACTTAAATTTTTTAACATCTATTTATAATAACTAGGGCAACTTTTCATAATTTTTATCCTTTTTTAAAAAATTTGCATATAATATGCAGATTTTGAATCCTTTATTTTCTATTCGTTAAAGATTTCTAAAATTGAAATGTTAATAATGTTGAAGTACAGTCTTATAAAATTAATTTAATTTTCTAATCAATCCTTTATTTTTAAGGAAAAGTCGTTATTATACGTAAATCAATACAAAGACGGGTTTTGCATTTTCAAAATAGATTTTACTTGATAAATATGAAGATAATAAATTTACAATTGAACCTGGATAACATTTTATGCAATCTAAATTTTGAAGACGACCTTGTGGGTGTAAAATTACATTTAGAAAAAAAATTGAGTCATTCAGAGGCATTGGCGTAACTAGTGGACGCAGGACCATGCGTTGTGGGGGCCCAAAATTATTACTAAAAAATATTTACAATCATTTTCTGAAACTTTTTTCCCGCAGTTATATTTGCCTACAAATATAAAACTATCATTGAATAGCGGCTGCTGTGAATAACTATGTATTAAACTTTAACCGAAAAATTTAAGTGGAAATATTTTACATTGCGCGGGGGGCCCAAATTTTGAAGTTCCGCCACTGTTCAGAGGCTAAAAATATTCTAGAAAATAGCAATGAAGACATTTCACCAGAAGAGTATTATCATTTTTATAAATTTTTGCGCTTAACTGTGGGTGTTGAAAGAAGCTTCTCTGTGTTGTGAAAGTTTTTTAGCCAAAGATCGGAATTTCTTTATATTTTAATAAATTAGGTGAAGAAATTATACAGTAATATTAACAGTTGATTAAATAAATTATAAATGTTGTATTATTTGCTTTATATGACTTACGGAAGCTGCATTTTTTAGCATACTTTATAGGTTTTTATTTGCATTATTTCTGATTTTTTTTGTATAAAAAATTGTCCAAATAATAACAATATTATTTTCTTTTCTCAACAAACAAAATTTATGTAGGGCTTTTAAAACCAGTTGGTATTTTTATTTGTATTTTTTTAACTCCGTGACATAAACTGCTATCAAATACTTGTTGAGTGACTCAAAAAATTTTTTGGGTAATTTTGTAAAACAAAAATTAACGACTCCATCGCAATTAACATGTTAACCCATCCGTAAAGATTCAAAATGCCAATTTATTCACTAGTGCATCATCAGCGATTCCATATCACTTCTGATTGGTTTAGAACAAAACTACGTTTTAAATTACTCCAGTCATTTTGAAAAAGACCATAAATAAACCATATAAAATGAATAAAAGTTAATTATTTAAAAAAACTTTTAAATTAAACTTAAATTTTCCCTGAGAACTGCATTCAGTAATTTAAATGACATTTGACTTTCATGAGAAATAAGGTCTAATGAGCCGTAAAAAGCCACCGACAATATAATTGTTATCAAATAATTATCATACACGTTCCCAGGCATATCAGAAATCTAATTTTATAACACTGCTTAACTCTTTGCGAATGCGATTCCCATGCGCCACAAGCCCATTGTTAGCTATAAAATTGAGCGTACTGTTGTTAGTTGGCGCTATTGAAACTGTGTTCACATCATTCACCACAATATGGTGATCAGAGACCGTTAAATGCGTGTTTTAATCAGTACTGCCAACCAGTTAATGTCCACTCTCCCGTGACCGAGGCTAATATGAAAAGTCATTGGCTTTGTCACAGACATCAGTAGTCAAACATAATTCAGCCTCATAGTTTTACATCAATTGTATTGGTTATGTGGAGACACTAGAGGAATCGGTATTCTTGTATGAACGTGAGAACGGCGTTTATCAGCAGACAGATCTTCAGAGTAAATTCTACAACTCTCCATTACCGTTCTGCACGTTGACAGTACTGATATGTCAATAACTACTTGCTTTGAATAATTGTTATTATTTATTTTGAATATACTACTAAATTTAGATGTATTTTATAAGTAATATAATAAATAAAATTATTCATAATTTTGTGATTTGTAAAATTGTAAAATATAATATTGAATTCTATTCGTAAATTCAAATTAAATAATTTTTATTTTTGTAATCGTTAATGAAAATTACTGCAAAATTTTAATAAATTGCATATTTAAAAATAGGTTTGGTAAAAGTTTTTAAATAAAAAAAACTTAATTATCAAAGATTTGTTTTGATACTCAGAATTTTAAAGGTTGATTAAGAAAAATTTTTACGTAAAAATTCATCTTTTCAAAATTTTAAAAACTTTTATTAAAGAGTTAAAAGTTTTATATTCCATTACATTAGTTGAGACAAGGCCGGAGCTAGAGTTTTTGTCGCCACAGGAAAGAATTTTTTTTGCCGCCCGAGTGCTAAAAGTAAAAAGCGGTTTTTTATATGACCTAAAAAATATAAATAATACAAGTACAATAACAAAAACACAGATTTATTAGCAATTCATTTATAAATATAACATATAGATCATATTAAATGAACTTTGCAAAAACTAGGGAAGTTGTGACAATTGTCAGTCGATCGGTTTTACAGTTAACTGTATAACAAAAAGGTTAAAATATTCTTCTTACTTTTATGTTTGTATAATTTCGTAGTATGTCTTTCTTGTTTATTGCTCTCGAAATATCATTTTCAATGGACAAAATAGATAGCTGAGATAATCGGTTTTGTGTCATGGATGAACTTAGATCATTTTCTATTAATTTTAGTAGAGAAAATATCTTTTCGCTGCTAGTAACACAAACTGGTTTTGTTAAAAATATTTTAAAAGCAATATATAAATTTTGATATATTGGTATTAACTCATTCTGTAAAATACATTCCAAAATATCGTACAAATCATCTGTTGGTTTGTGTAATCTTGAAATAAACATTAATCCTTCTGACAGTTGAATACCTTCAATGTCTTTTTTCTTATTACCACTCATAACCTCTTAATCCTTACAACACTTAAAAATATCTTCTTTCTTCAATGTAGTTAATATGGAAATGAAATGTAAGAAGCCAAATACATTTCTATAATATGATAGCTGTTGTAAACGTTCCTCTATTGAATATATAGCGACGTCCATAAAAAACACAAGAGGTTCCAAACCAATTATTTTTGCTAATTCACGAACAATGGAAACCTGGTTCTGGAACTCCTTATTCGGTTTAAATTATTAAGAATAAACTCAATTGTTTCTACTGCGGTACATATTAGAATATGTTGGATCATACATTAGAAAATTCACTTCTAATAAAATATTGTACCAAAGCGCTAATGTACAAATAAATTGATTATTTTTAAATTTTTGTGCCAAATGTTTTGTGTCAATCTTCGTTTTTTTCCATGAGAACCCATTAACCATGGGCCTTCCATAATATCAATTAGTGAGTCATAAATTTTTCCCGTTTGGTATCTACTTGGCCTTGGTTAGTTCTAACTACTCACGTCTGTGCGAACAAATGTTTTTGCCTGGTTGAAGACGCGAGTAATTGAGGTTGTAATTGGGTGTGAATGGTTTTGATTGTTGAGTTTTATTTCGATTCTTCTGAAATTATTCCTTTGTTGGGCAATAACTAAGAAAAAACCCAGTTGCTTAAATAAAACGAAAAAACAACGCGGACGAAAGATGAAAAATTTAAATAATTAAAGGAAAAATAACAAAAAATGCAAATAAATAAATTAAAATGAAATGAAAAGGAAGTGAAAGAGAATAAAATAAAACATATAAATGAATAAGAAAAGCAGAAAAAATAAAATAATTGTCGAATAAAAAACAAGAGTATGAAAATATAGAAACATCAATTAAAAGAAACAATAAACAAATTGAAAATTTGAAAAAAATTCAAAAATAAGCTAGAATAATGCTTGTAAAATAAAAAAAATCAAACAAAAAGCAGTAGGAGAACGAGACAAATTATTTAGTGATGAAGATAAAATTTAGTAAGGAGAAATGAGAAAATTAGAGATAAAGAAAATCTTAAAAGCTGGTTTTATTTGAATAACAGTGGCCACCAACATCACAAGTCTTGGTGATGTGCTGGAGATCAATCCGTGACGAAATCAAAAAACCTTCCTTACCAGAAAGAAATTCATACTAAGTCTGTTCTGGGACTCCGAAGGAATAATTTTGATGAATGTTCTGCCACCTGGTGAGACTATCACTGCCAAATATTACTGTGACTTATTGGAAAAACTGAATGCTACAGTTTTTGAAAAACGGCGAAGACGAAAATCTGATGGAAACCACTATCTCCAAATTGATAATATGAGGCAGATTTGAAACCGCAGCAATTCTTCGAGAAATGCATAACAAACTATCGAGAAGATGACAATGATGCATTAATCACAATGGTGAATATTTTGAAAACTTGCGTGAGGTTGGCAATTAGACATTTCTTTTTATTCATTTGTTGTTGAAATTTCGGCAAAAAACTTTTGAGCCAAACCTGTAAAATAAATGCGTTCATTTTAGCAGTTCATTTAGATCTCCAGAGTGAATTACTACAGGAATTAGGATAAAATAGGGCGGATTAAATGATGACACGAAAGTAACATTAAAAATTTATTAAAAATAAACTACAGTTTTTAGCTTTACATTTTAAAAAAACATAGACTATGGTAAAAACTTACAATAATATCAAAAATTATCTCAAAGTAGACTATTTTCTAGCTTTTGTCAATGCAAATTCAGCAACTATTTTTGCCTCTTGAAAAAAACTTTCACTCGTGTCACGGAAGTGCTGCATATCTTGCACCAAGTCTCTTATAAGTGCGGTCTTAACATCCAATGATATTTTTTTACTTTGTATGACAATGTTCTTGTTGTCAATACTTGCTAATATTTTGTGCCAAAACACTGTCATTAGTAGACTTAAAAGATCCGAAATATTTTTTCAGACCTTTTATTGTGTTCAGTGCTGCAGGAGTTAAACCTGTACCCATTTTTCCAAGAAGGATATTTAACACAGCAAGTACGCCTGGATGATGTTTGACAATTGGGCGCACCGCTTGAATTCTTTCACTCCACCTTGTTTCTGAAAGACTTTGAAGAGATAATGGTACATGATTTTTCAGTACTTCCCACCATGCAGGACTGTGAGCGAACAAAGAGTAAAAGCTTTCTATATTTCCGAAAAACGTTACAACGTCTGGATTGATTTTTGCAGCGTTGACTCCTACACGTTCAATGAATGTGCCCCGCAGGGAGAGAATAATGCACAATTGTTCATTTCTAAGATGCGGGACTTAACAACTTTTATTTCGCCACACATATTTGCGCCATTATCATAGCCTTGCGAACGGCAATCTTCAAGAGCAATATTGTTTTTTTCCAGGCTTGCAAGTATTTCTTTAGTTATTTTTTCTCCAGTTTTTCCAGTAAAGTTCATGAACTCAATGAAACGTTCATTCACCTCAAATTGGCTTGAGTCCTGGTTTAGGGATATGTATCCTTGAATTAGGACGTTGTGTTCATTGTGAGAAATATACAGTGTTGCATTATACGGTGTTACATTATACGGTGTTGCATTATTATTCCGTAGAAAATTGAGTCTCTTCTTTGGTCTAGAATTGTTTGGAGAACTTTGTCTGCAAAAAGGGTAATAGACTCGTTTTGAGAATTCCACTTTCCAATCAATTCTAAAATTCCTAAGAAATTCCCATTATGAAAATCTCCAATTCGAATGCTTTTCGACCCTTTATAACCATTTTCTGATAAATCCCTAATCACCATCTTGTTGACCATTAAATATTTTTTTTGTGTTTGTATATAAATAAATACAATGATGCATTAAAACGTACTTCAAGAATTTCATAAAAACAAAATAAAAAAATATTATTTGATTTACCTGGTATTAAAGTTGTAATTATAGAATTTCAGAAGACCACGAAATCACTGACACAAATTTTACGCTTCACACGTCACCGTCACGTCCAAAAATGTAATGAACTATGAAATATTTCTATATCCTAAAGTGTACTATTTTCACACATCTGTTTATGCTTAAAACTGGAAGAAAGCTGCCGCGCTGTTTCAATTTGCCGAATTGAATTAAAACTTTCGTCTTTCTGTAACATAACCGTCGTAAAAAGTAGGTAAAATTTTTCTTAAGTCGCTTCATCCGTCTCCGACTCTCTTTGTTATTAGGTACCATAAAGCACTTACTCGAACAAATAATGGAAAATATCTGTTAAAATTTCGACTTTTACCGATTCTAAAAAATCGCCAAATTTTCGGATAGGGTAAAATATTTGTATCTATAGGGGCGGCCTTTTATGACTGGCAAGTTTCTTAAATTCAACATTTCTTAAAATAATAAATAAGTTATTGTTAAGCTCTTGCTATTCGTGGATATATACATATATATTTATTTTAGTGCATTCAGGTTTAAGAACCAATCAGACGATCTCATCGCGAATATACCGCCCGGGGCGGCCCGCCCCAAACCATAGCTACGTCACTGTTAACGACATCTAATATAGTCAGGATTCTCTGTTTGTTGTTAATGATAACTCTTTCGTCAAGTCCTGATTTTCTATATATATTGTTACCGATCCATTTCCAACACTCAAGGTTGCACGATTGGGCTCGTTTCTGAGATAGATGGACTGGGTCTCACTTTTAAACTGTGACCATTGGTTTATCGTTACCGTTCCATTTTCGAAGCATAGGTTCTCGTAATAATTTGTACTAATTGTATAATTCTGATTCATTTCCGGTTTATCATATCGGACAAATGATTTTCGTGAGTTGTGGTGTCGACATTTACACTCTAGATATATATATATATATATATATATATATATCAACGGTGGGCAAATGCGGCTCTTCGTTGAGTAAACTGCGGCTCTTTGATAATTGAATTTTTGATAATTGAATTTGAAAATTGAATTCGATTTTTTTATTTTGAAATTTTTTCAACTGAATTTTTAAAAAAAAATTTTTTGTTGCAATTGTATTTTCATGGTTAGTTCATTTTTACCTGTGTCACAAAATAGGTGTAAACAGAATTAAAATTTATAGTGTCATTCGATGGCGGTATTTAGAATCAAAATTTAATATTTCCTTATTACATTCTACCTTGTTTGATTCTTTTTATAAGCAATATTTAAATAATACATGTCTCACTACACATTATACCAGGGGTGGGCAAGTGCGGCTCTTTGATGAGCCATGTGGCTCTCTAGGACCTCATATATATATATATATATATATATATATATATAAAGTTAATATAAAGTCTTTGTTTTGTTCAAGTTTGAATGCTTAAACTATTTCCAAATTTTACTTTAATGGCCTCTCTATTGGGGTAGTTTTTACTTTGTGCTATTTATACTCATGACTTTATACCGAACTATAAACCGGCTTCCGGAGACACATACATCATCAAACAGATTTTTCGTGGGTGTCTACTCTTGTTTCCCTATGTGATTGGATCTTACTTAGCTTCTCGTCATAATTACTATTATCCAAAGTAATTTTCAAATATTTTTGGGCAGAAATTCGCCCTGCTTCTCGATTTCCCAACTTTAGTTTTAGTTTCCTGTCATAAGTGACATCATTCATACCACTCTGATTTTCAGTTTTATTTAATCTATATTAGACTTCGGTGCCAATAATTTAATATAATTCTCCTTACCCTTATTTCTAGCTCTATTTAGTTCATCCATATTTGGAGTTATAGATCTAAATTTTGGAAAGGGATCCACCCTTATTTTCAAGTCAAATTTTATCTATCCTAGCTTCTCTGTCCAGCACTATCTTTCTAAAGTTTTGAGCTGGGACCCGGCCTTGTTTTCATTAACCTATTTCCTTACATTAATCACCGATATTTAAAATTAACTTTCTAAATTTATTGTTCTTCGTTATTGTTAGTATCTTGTGTTCCCCGTGCCATATTAAAGCATTTTCTAGATGTGTATTCGGTTTTATTTGCCAACCTAGTTGATATTTTAAGTAATTTAATTGTTTGTTGATTAGTGCCTTTTCTCCACATGGTATAATACCACCTTCCATACTTTCTAACTTTAGCAACCCTTGCAAATATCGATAAATCGAGGCTTGTTCTATGAATTTCATATTTCGCACAATGAGAGGGATCGTTTCTATGATATTCCGTATCAGTTCATCTTTATCTTGTACTATTTCGACTTTCGTTTCTTTATTTTCATTCTCCTTTTCGTCTTTATTTCTTGTATAGTTTGTTCATCGCTTTCTGGCCTTTATAACATTTCTCCTGCGAGACTACTTATATGACTTTTTCCATCTTCGGACGAACTTGACGTTTGAATAATAATAATAGAGTGAACGAGTTTGCTTTATGTTAGTAGTCAGGGTTAGCGATGTAGGTCAACAATCTAAACCCCACACGATTAAACCGGATGTCCGATAACCCTATCGTTAGGTGACCACAGATGATACATGAAGTAAGTAAACAGCCACAGCTCTACATTTTGAATAAATTTTAGATAACCAACTAGCATTAAAATTTTTAACATTTAAATTTAAAACATTCGGAAATAAATATTTAAAAATTCATATATATTGACTTCAATTTAAATTAGAAAATGTTTATTTCTTTTTATATCTGTTCATTTTTTTTAGAAATTCAATCTTAAATTTAAATAATATTATTCAGTTAGATCATTATTATATGAAAAAACAGGAAATTAATTGGAATTCTACAATAAATGTTATTAAAATTATTTATTGTTTTTGTTTAAATTTTGATAAATTATTTTACTAAATACAATATAAAATGTCTTACATATGTTCGTATTGCAAAACTGGTATTATGAACACACCAGAGCAATACCAAACCCACATTAATGGATCAAAGCACAAGAAGAAAGCATTTCAACTACAAGCTCCAGATAGTGGAATTGAATATGATGAATTTAAACCACATAAAACTGTAAGAAATGCTGCACCTTTCCAGCAGAAAATTGAAGATTTTCCTACTTTAACAAATGAAACGTAATCACTTATTATTTATGAATATTTTACCTATTTTAAAATAGGTTTTCGAATGGAACTAACGTTTTGGCATATTCAAATATTAGAAATAATTTGTCTTCTGGAAACAGACCAATTGTTGTGTATGAAGAACCTGTTGTAAGAATTGCTTTTATAACATTTAAAATTTTAAATATATTTTTTAAAATTTAATTTCTACTTTTATTAAAAATACACTATAACGGCGCTATTAAGGGTACAAAGAGCAATACGAGCTAAATCGAAGTTTTAACCAACTAAATATTTATTGTATCCTTTCTTATAGTTAATCATTTTTAATTCAAGGAACATTTGAAAAAACCTTTAGAATAACATTTGACTTTATTTTAGCGTTTTCTCGAGAGTGACCCAATTTCAGGTTATATATATATAATATATATATAATATATATATATATATAAATTTATATTTTATTAATTTAATATATATATTTAAATTATAATTAATTATTACACAATCACGGGATGTTTCTAATTTATCACTTGTTTTTATAAAAATATAGTTTTATTTGTTGAAATTATTGATTTCGATTTTCTTGGGAAATTAAATAAAAAACTAAATTATTTGAAAATTGTCAAATGGGAAAAATATATTAATCTATTTTAATTTCAGTTAAACGCTCTTTCAACTGGTCATCGTTTTGGTATTATATAAACTGCTTGCTTCTAGTTTTAATTTCGACATGGATTAAAAATATTTGCAATATTTATACGACCAATTTTTGTTAACTCAGAAGTTTCTAAATCATGCCCCTTAAACTCTCTTGTTTAAGCATTGGTTTTAGTAAATATTTTCACTGAATAAGTCAATTATGATTTCTTGCTCTGTCTAAGATGACTCGAACGTTCCCATAACCGTTTTAATTTTCGACTTGACTTTGTTTTTCAAAATATTTGGTGGAAGCTGCAAATCAACGCGTAATTCTGAAATTGTGAATAAATGTTTTTCTTGAACATTAATAATCTTAAATTATTTTAGTTGGTTAATTCCACTATTTTTATCCCTTAACTTCTCTACCTGAAACAATAGTATTTTGTTGATTGAAGTCATAAGCATTTTCGTTTCGAAATAATTCCTTTTTTCGCATGTTTCTCGTTGTTATTTTTCGGTTCTGTCGGGTTTTATAAATAATCTGATTTCTAGTCTTCATTATTTTAACGACTCACCAATTGAAACTAAGCATTAAAGTCTGATAAAGGAAATTATGTGCAGTTTTAAAAGACCTTGAGTTTTCAATTAATTTGATTTTTATATTTTAACATCAAATATAGCTCCATATTATTTGTTATATATGTTTATCTTCAATATTTTCGTTTCTAGTTAAATTAATTACATTTTTATTAATTTTAAGCGACCACAACAGAATTTTTACAGATCTGCATAAATCAAAAATTGATAATTAAAGTTCATAAGGTAAAACGCCAAGTGTCAATTGATTATAAAAACACTTCTTTAATATTGCTTTTATAATATTTAATTTTATAAATTGTACAAGTAATTAATTTTAAATATTTAATTTATTAATAATTAATTTTACATATGGCAAATAATAATGCAAGTAATTTAATATTAAACTCCTTAGGTTTTTGGGAAGTTTTAATAATATATCTAGTAGATAATTGGATCTAGTTTCTTTTTCAGAATCAAAAGGGTTTAATTAAAAAATAAATTATTTAAGTTAAAAGAAAAATTTATTAAATCTTTAGTTTCTTCTACCCTACTTGATGATGGTAATGTGTCGAAATATCTTGCAAAACGGAAGTTTGCGAGGCGCTTCTTATTTTATTAACTTAAAATTTTTTATTATTTACATAATTAATAATTTCTATTATTTACCTATTATTAAATAGCATCATGAAGATTGTTTTGAGGAAGATGAATTTCGTACAGTAGACGAAGTATTTTACAACGGAAATTCTAAAATTGAATCGGCTAGATATATTGTTAGTAGTTATTTAAAAAATCAAAAAACTGCAGCTCAAGCTCTTAATGAAATAGCCAAAGCAATGGTATGGGAATTAGACTTTGAACCTGTTCATTCTAAAACTTTACGATATGCAATGGCGGTTTTAATCAGTGGTAATGAATTTGCTGTTGGTGAAGGAGAAAATAAGAAAGATGCCAAACAAAATGCAGCAGCAGAAGCTATTAGTGAAATAAAAATAAGGCTTAAAAGACAAAATAGGAACGGCCATGTACCAAATAATACCACTAAAACGAAACAAGCGAATCATAGTTCTGATGAATCACCAGCTGATAGTTATCGAAAGATTGCTATTACAAAATATGAAGAGTTACGGGAGAGTTTTCGAAGAACATGTTCAATGCCTAAAAGGTTTTATCGCATTTTGTATGCTATTCATCATATATAATTAAATCAACTCAGATACGCTGCATTTATAATAACGGAAAGGTTTGATCAGCACGCAAAAGAAGGTTCAGTTGTTGCTTTCGGTGCTGGCAAAGGAGTTGGAAAATATGATAATTTAGCAGAAAATCGGGTAAATATTTACGTTTTAAATACTTTTTTAAATATAAAGATATAACTTCGAAAGCAAAATATCTAAAGCAAATAACCTCAAATATTTCATTCTTAAAATGTTCCATAAATTTTTCGAAAATCAATTTTGACAGATCATCACTTATTTTCGGTGTTTGGATCAATAAATGACGTTTAATTATTATTTTAGTTCGCGAATTTACGCTTTATATAAATTTATGGTTGCTAACTGTAATTGTGTGATTGGATACATGCCATCCAATCAGATTCAAATGACCATTTTGCATAGAGAAAAGATAAAATTGTTTCGGGTCCGGTCAAAAGGCATCAAATGATTTACGTGGCGACGATATGGAAGGTTATTTGAGTTACCTTAGTGTCACGCGACATTAAGGCATGCTGTCAATGGCGTAGCTAGAAATTTTGGGCCCTATGCAATGGGTCATAGATGGGCCCCCATATACTGCATACAGAAGTGAAATAGGTGCGCCACAGGGAAAAAATTGAATTAGACCATGTTTTCCCAAACTTTTCCTGCGACGGAACACTTCGTAACTCTCGAAATTTTGATGGAACACCTTGTTTATTTTGTACGGTATGAGACCAGTGGCGTAGGCCTACCCAAGATTTTTTAAGGGGAGGGGAAAGTGTTAATTGAAAGAAGGGCTTATAGTTACAGAGGAGTTTTGCGCCGCAGCCAAAACATTTTTCTGGGTCCTATTTGGAAAGACGATTTAATTAAATAATTAGAGCTCAATATACAATATAACAGTATAAATCGTTATAAAATGATAGTAATGTATCAGGGACAAATGTGTATAGCCGACAAGTGAAACAATGGGCGATTTACTTAGATAACTAAAGTTGCTTGCTTATACAGTATATTATTAGCGAGGGAGAGGCAGAGGGGATTGCATAAATAGGTAAAATGCAGGTAAATAATGTACTTAATGCAATATGTAATCAAAATAGCGGAGCTTTATTACATAAAACCACAAATCGATCATTTGGAGGTCCCTGTTGACTGATGCCGACCGTGCCGTTGTTTGACATTGTTTGCTGAAGAAAATTAAGGAAACTTGGAAAAAAGGCCACCCTATCTTGTGGGCTCCTATGCATTGCTTACTCTTGCTATATGGTAGCTACGCCACTGCATGCTCTATCATATAGTTCAGTGACATTTTTTAACGATTTCAAAATTTTAGGGCTCACAAAAGTTTCTATAATACACGTTGGTGTGTGCATTAGTGAATATGACTCACCATTTATGAGAAAGTGAAGTTATTTACTTCATTTATTCAATTTTATAAATAGTTTTCAAGTAAGTTATTTAAATAACTTTTAAGGCTTGAATTTTGATTTTATATAATTATGAGATCATTTCGCTGCACAGTGGTTGAGAATCACTGATATAGTTGAATAACTCACTTACAATTCATTACATTCTTTGTATTCGATTAGTAATCGTTTGTTTTGACTTTATACTAGCAACTTAAATATCAGCATAGGCTTAGTCGAGTCAGCCTTGATTTATCAGTTTTCGGTTTTATGAAGAATAGATATGTATAAGAGAACATTTTTTTATAATGTTATCGTAAAGAGTGCACGTATTTCTAATTTATTTTGTCAAGTTATTATTATTATTGGTTAAAATGTAAGTTTAAATTCCTGTTTCTACATTTCAAATATGGATTTCCCGAAAAACAAATATATAGAATAAGTCAAGCAAAAGTCTTGAAACCGGAGTTCGTTTAATAATATCTAGTGAAAGGTTTGATTTTCCAAATCTAATTGCCGGTTCACACTACCAAAAAAGCCTTCATTTATATATTTAAAATAAAATGGCTTTATTAATTATCTTTTCTCCTCTGTTCCAAAGCATGACAACTTAATTTTTTAAAGATGATTGTTAGAAATTAAGCAACCATTTTTCGCCAATTTAAACGGTTGCGCACATATGGAATAAGTATTAAACTCCTTGATTGAATATATAAAGAGATAAAGTAAGTTTAATATGCTTTGAAAGTTGTAATTTTTACATCAATTTAATATTTTGAATTCATTAACATATTATCCCATGTTTATTATTCAACATAAATCGGTCAAAGTACGTAGTATGTTTGTTAGTAAATCTCAAACGCCGGTTGGATTGTGTTCGGATCTCGTTTATCAATTCACATGTAATGGGTGTAATGCCATATACATTGGAGACTCCCCGTCATCTGTGTACTCGAGTTCAAGAACACTGTCGACTGAAGGGAGTGTCTAATATTAAGGATCATAATAAAGTCTGTATGAGAGAATTAGGAATGTTGGATTTTAAAATCTTAATTAGGTTTTTGTATGTTGATGTATATTGAATAATAGTTATGTTAAATAATTAAAAAAATAATTAAAATAATATTTTTTAAAGAATTTTAAAAGTGAAAAATAATTATTTGTAAAAAATTATTTTTGAAAATAATTATTTTAAATTGTTATTTATAATTTAAAAATTTATAGGTTTTATAATTTGTTTATAAATTATCAATATTTTATAGTTATTCATCTCTAGTTAATGTATGTAACCTGATGATGATAGTGATGCTATCGAAATATATACTGAAAAAGATGTACGAATGGCGATCTATATTTATTTTATTGTTCATAATTAATTTGTAAACATGCATTTTATGTGATTTCAGAGAAAATTTTTATTAATAAAACTTATTATTTTCAGGGATATTTTGTAAAAAACTTTGATGCTCTTATAATAGCAAAGCGATCTCTTCAATGTTTCTTTTATAATCAAATTTTGCTTTTACTTGACAAAAAACGGTCAAATCTTAAAGGAGAGAAAATATATTTCGAAGTGGCCAAAAATGGATATATTACTTTAAGACACGGCTGTCGTTTACATTTATATATGAGCCATGCTCCAAAAGGTGACTGTGTCGAATCAATTCCTCGAGATTGGGAAGTATGAAATTATTACATCTTTTTGTATAAATTTTTAAAATTACAAATAATTTTCATCCGGGGGTCATATATGGCAAAGTTACATCTTGGGAGTCACGGCAACTTTTCGGTAGCTACGATGCATTCAAAATTAAGAAATATAAATATATACAGTCGAATCCGCTTAATATCACGGGGTCCGGCCGATATATAAATGTGATATAAACCGAATGTGCTATTAAGCGAAAAAAATACGAAAAAAAATACGAATACGATTATTTATTATCAAACCATTCATCCAGGGTACGCTGTTTCAATTTTTTCCTATTTCGCAAAATTATTAACTGTACTTGTCGTTCCGTACTGTTAAAAACGGAAAAATCATTTTCATTGTTCACAACGAGGAAGTTTTGCAGTACATTCAAAGAATCCAGCGCTTGTTTGGAGGTAATATTTTCATGGGTACTTGAGACTTCCACATTATTATTTTCATCAGAAGCATCATTGATATCATTATACCTTATATTTTCGATAATATTTGATGTTATTTCGTTTTCATTGATCGGTTCAATGCACTCAATTTCTTGATCAACCCGTACAAATTCATCAAAATCAAAATCATCACCATTGTCCAGATTAACATTTATTTCTGTTTCTTGTAAATTACTATCCAATTCTGTGCCAAATCTTGCTTTACCTAAGCAATTTATAATGGTATTTGGAGTGACTAATTCCTAAGCTCCTTTGATTAATCGTATGGATGACAAAAGATCTAGTTTCCTAGATAATTCAACGGCAGATAGTTCGTTTTCCGTGGATTCAATCATAGTAAGAAGCTTAATAACAACCATTCGACGATAAAATTGTTTAAGATTTCGAATAACGCCTTGATCAAGTGGTTGTATCAGTGGAGTCACATTGGGAGGGAGAAAAATCAACTCTATATTTTCCAGATTAATGTTCGGGTGCGCCCCGCAATTATCGAGTATTAACGCGATCCGCCTATTCTTCGACATCAAATCTCTATTCCATTTTACGTGCCATTTTTCAAATATAACCGCAGTCATCCAAGCATTACGATTGTTATGGTATTCTATTGGCAATTCTTTAACGCCCTTAAAACACCGAGGATTTTTAGATTTCCCAATCATAACAAGCGGTGATTTCTCTCCCATCATACTCGCGCAGACCAATATAGTTAATCGCTCCTTTGATATTTTCCCTCCTTCTAATTGAGAACTTTTAAATGTATGTGATCCTCTTGGTATGGCTCGGTAGTACAGGCCAGTTTCATCCGCATTAAATATATCCGATAAACTATATCGGTTTAGAACACCCGGAAGTACGGTGCTTATCCACTGCGTCGCATTCACTTCATTTGCATCAAGTTTTTTTTATATATTATTCCATATCTCTTCTTCCATCGGTCGATAAAGCCATCAGTAGCTTTAAAGTCATCGATTGAAAATTCCAATGCAAATTTTTCAGCCTTTATTCGCAATACTTCGCCGCTGATTGGAATATTCGTCGAAAGTGCAGAGACAAACCAGCTATAAAGTGCATGGTCCACTTGTTCCGCAGCACTATGTCTCTGTCTTTTCCTACTTGAAGGAGAAGATCCAATAGTTTGGAGTAGGCGCGATTTTGCTTTGTATGTTTTGCTTACCGTCGATCGATCTATCTTGAATTTTTCAGCAATCATAGAAAATGTCTGTTTTGGAACTTTATCACATTCAGCAATTATCTCCAATTTTGTGTTTATTGAAATGTCGTTGCGTCTTCTGTTTTCTGTCATTATTAAGGGGTAGTTAAAATTGATAATAAATATTTTTTAATCAGTTCATTGATCTTAAAATCAACAGCGTATTAATAGGTATTATATAACAATATCATGGTATTAATATAATGAAGCCATAGTTTTTAATACAAAAAAGGTGATATTAAGCGATGTTGAATATTAGCAATGTGCTATTAAGCATTTAAAATATAATGAGTGTATTATCTACGGTTTTTGTTCTACATCTTGGCGTGATAATAAGCGTATTGTGATATAAAACGATGTGCTATTAAGCGGATTGTACTGTATATATATAGTGACAGATTTATAGAATTTATAATTAATTTAATACTTTAATTATTAGAAAAGCCACATGAACATTACTTATACATTCCAAAATGAATTTGTCCTCATTATTTATTTCTTATTTTTTTAAAAATTTGAAATTCTTAATTATATATATATATATAATTTTTTTCACATAATAAAACAATTACGTATCGAAAGTACACATGCATTTTTATTGTGTTTGTGTTCAATTTAGTTCTTCTACAACTTTATTCTATTACATTTTCTATAATTTTAAAAAAATCAATAAATTTTATCTTACGTGTTGTTTTGGACTGTTTAGCTCGCTGATTGAGTAGTAGTCGCAAACTTTTCGTCATGTTATACAGGGGAGTCCATTGTTTGTTGAAAATTTTGTTTCGCGCGAAAACACCTTCATTATAGAATTTAACTTGGTCAGAAAAATAACTTCCCTCGCAAAATTCCTATAAAAATAAAGACTACCAAAAAAATAATTGCATTTCATAGGACCCAAGGTTTGTTATTAAACATTCTTTTAAAATAATGAATTATTAAGTTATTTTTTATTCATAAATTTTCTTTCAATTACTAATAAATAATAAACTTATTTAATTCATTTTCTGTTAAAAATCATACCTAAAAATCATGCATAAATAACTTTATTAATATAATTTTTATAAAAATATAATCGATTAATTATATAAAATCTATACATCAAAATTACTTTTAATTAAATAAATATTACAATATATAAGAACTTTTTTTGACTTACCTCATATTTCTTTTCATTTTCAATTGAAATTATATTAAATAAAAAATTGACTATAAAGATATCGATGTTTTTTTATATCTTTACAGATTCATTGTAAATTTTTTGATAAACATAATGTCAACTATTACAATGTAAAATGACTTGATTAACAGTCCTTATAAATCAATTTTAGGAGGGTAATGTGTCAATCCAACACGCTAGAAAAATGTTATCGAGTGAAATCCGTTGTATAAGTTTACATAATAACATCTATATTATTAAATAAATATATCAAACTTCCTCGTGTGT
This sequence comes from Schmidtea polychroa, assembly GCA_959609185.1. Taxonomy (NCBI): domain Eukaryota; kingdom Metazoa; phylum Platyhelminthes; order Tricladida; family Dugesiidae; genus Schmidtea; species Schmidtea polychroa. The sequence continues at coordinate 203,866 of CAUHTR010000022.1, read as the reverse complement.
TGATTTTTAATGTTGCACAAAAACATTATTTAACCCATTAACGCCCAAAAGAAAACTACATGTAAAAAAATCTTTATTTATTATGACATTGGGTAAATTAGAACATTTATACCAAAAAAATATGGAGAAAATCACATTTTTTCGTAGACTTACTAGTGCCGTCTATTGTTGAAATGGGTAATCATCCAGGATAATCATTATAGAAAAACATGAAATCACGCCTTGTGAGTTCATTGGGTGGTAATTGGTTAATATAGAATTTAGAAAGTAGCTAGAAAAAATAACACACACAACATATAATAAAGAATGCATGCAATTTTCGATGTGTAAATGTTGTATGAAGAAACAAATAAAAATTAATTTAATTCTAAAAACTCCAATCTTACTATTTGGGTTGTCGAGAAAATTCATTTTAAACGGTAATTATGAATACCAAAAAGTTCATTTAGCTATATAATTTAGCTAATATGGAGATAAATTTATAAGTCAATATAAAAAAAATTAAACACTATTTTATTAATATTCGCCAATTTTGTCAAAAATGGATAAATAAAAAGAAAATGTATGGCCAATAATAAAAAAACCGTTAAAATTATTCAAACTTGAAATGCTAAAATATTGGTTTGTACACAAACTTGTATTATACAGTGCATTGTCATAAGTAGATGGATACACGAGAAAAATTATAATTGTTAACGCCCATGAAAAAGAGTGAGTCTTATCCATGAAAAACGATTATATTTCTCTCATATCTGGTAGTTTTTCCTTTAACATTAAAAAGAGCAGTTGCATTTTGCATTTAATGTCTAAGTTTATTTATAGTTTCTTGGGGAATCGGTTCCCATTCCTTATGAAGGGTGACCAAAAGACTTGCAGCTGATGTTGGCTTGCATTGTCGCTTTCTTAAGGGCTTATCGAAGAGAGAGCATACATTTTCAATGGTATTCCTGTCTGGTGATTGTGTACTCTATTTGAGGCAGGAAATTCCATGTTCCTATAACCAGGTCTTTGTTGATCATGCAGTGTATTAAGGTGCATGAAATATGAATGTTCTCTTCATAGTTACCGTTCTCATAGATGGGAAGAAGGGTCTCATGGAGTATTTGATGGTAAACTGGAGATGACAGAATTTTGATTTTCCATTGAACCAAATAGCTACACATACCATGACAGAGATGCTGCGTTTCTCAGTGGATTAGGACAAGTGTTATGGTGTTCTTGATCCGGACGACGCCACACTCAAACACGACCACTGTTGCAGAACTGCTGCAAGGAACTCTCATCACTAAAGATAACACGTTTCCAGAAGTAATGAGACTTTTTTCGTCTTGTAAGCTCTGCCATTGTATCCCAAACTCTTCAAATAACGCAGTTTTCAGTAGACACAGATATAGAAGTTTCTTTCGCTATATGGTAGCTGTTGTACAATGATTAGACTCCATACTTCATCTCACAGGCTGAACAATACTCTCAGATGGTTTTGGTCGTCCACTATGAGGTTTGACACTGGATTTTCCTGAAATTACGAAATTCACACAATATTGTTCACTGTCGACATGCAAAGTAGCCGCAATGTTTCTTTGTGATCTTCCGGACTCACATTGGCCAATAATTCGACCTCTTAAAACATCTGATAGTTCACTGGTACCTGGAATGCGTGGCATGATTAACACAAGTGTGAAAACACGTGGAAATGAGCTCTGTTATATAGACAATGGGAAGATACTAATCAATCATAATTAGGTTTCTCACAACGCGACTAACGATAGGATGATGCAAATTTTGAATTCTAACCTTATTGTAGTTCTTGCAATGTTATGTTATTGATGATTTTAAGGATTTTTTCTATTTTATGGGGTGTCCATTTACTTTTGACAATAATCTTGTAGATGTTAATATTCCATGAATCCAGATGTATATGATTTCGTAAACAATGTACATACACATTTTCAATATGTAATTACATGTAAAATTTTCTTTTATAATTATTTGAAAGGTTGTGAGAAATGGTTGAATGTATTTTTGAAGACCTTATTTTGATTTTTCGAAAAAAATAGGTTTACCTCTTAGAAGATCTTGATCCGGACGACGCCACACTCAAACACGACCACTGTTGCAGAACTGCTGCAAGGAACTCTCATCACTAAAGATAACACGTTTCCAGAAGTAATGAGACTTTTTTCGTCTTGTAAGCTCTGCCATTGTATCCCAAACTCTTCAAATAACGCAGTTTTCAGTAGACACAGATATAGAAGTTTCTTTCGCTATATGGTAGCTGTTGTACAATGATTAGACTCCATACTTCATCTCACAGCACTCGGTTTGATATTTAATTTACAAATATATAAAATTAACTCAAAATAAGAATCGACGAATTCTAATAAAATTAGAAATATTTGGACATTAATTTGTAATAAAAATATTTTTAGTTTAAACCGTAATAAATTCATAAACAATTTTTTGAAAAATAATGTTATGAATAAAAGTAGATATAATAAATTTAAAAAAAATAAAATTATCGATAATAATTAGCATTGAATAGCTCAATGGAATCAAAATACAATCACTAATTTGCATTTTAAAGTTAATTAGCTGAGCCATTTCTAAAATAGCTTTTAAAACAGTTTCTCATTATTTTTCTATTAAATGTTGTGGAATTATATAGTAAAAGTGCAACTACTATTAAATTTGATGTTTTTCTCGTTTAAAAAGACGTATTATTATAATTTTGATGCCACTAGTAAGACATTTTTAATAAATTTTCTGTAGTATAAATTATTTATTATTTTGTTATATAAGCCGTTTTAAGATATTACAACGCCTTTATGTTGTCATGCCTGAAAATGTTAGTTTGTTATTCAAACTAAACAGACAACTAAATTTAACATTTTGTATATTTTCTCAGGAACCCTTAAGATTGCCAGTTAAAGAAATTGAACGTGATAGATGTGGTATCATGGATCCTATAATGTATATGAGTTACAGTCAAAATGCACTTTTGAAGGAACCGGGACATATTAGGGTGTTACGTCCCGATTCAGATGATGAATGGATCAGCTTAGTCTCTTTTCGAGTGAAAAATAAATTAAATCGAAATGTTACAATGTCTCCCACTGATAAACTAATGAGCTGGATTCATCTGGGAATACAGGGTGCATTATTATCTCATTTAATGAACCCCGTTTATTTGTACAGTATTCAAGTACTTAATGACATTTTTTAAATGGTTTTCTAATAGAATATTAGTTTGGTAAAGATTATATGCATGAACACATTTCAAGAGCTCTCTTATGCAGAGTGCCTCTTGAAAATATTATTAGTAATAGAGGTCCTTATTATGATACTATAAAATATTTCGATCCATATATTGAACGTGTAACTGAAATGGATTCCGATCAAATCAAGTCTGATATTTATGAGAACCCCAAGTAAGTCTTAACTTTGCTAAATTTCATTATTGATTACATATTTAAATAAGTGCATTTAAAACCCGAAGATTATAAACATTTAATTTTAGCAATAATTCTCAAGGATTTCTAATGAAATTAAAGATATCCATATTTTAGTATCATATATTTATATCCTGTGCCTTCTTGAATTAAAAATAGCGTTATTTAATAGGGTAAAAATGAAAATTTTTCTAAATTGTAATTGAATCATTGTGTTAAAATTGTAATTTTGAGTGAAAATCACTTATTTTGAGGTGACCTTGAATGTCTTTATTATTTACAGATAAAAGAACTGTTAAGTTATAGTTTTGCTAACAATTATTGTATTTCTCGAATTAGCCAGGAATTGTGTAATACCCTAATAAGTCATATATGTAAGTCTGTTCTAAATCAAAATTTAATGTAGAACAACGTGAATCTAGTAGTTTTTGCATAACATTTACAGGTTTCATGGAAATTTTCTCAAAAATATGATAAACAAATTTCTGTGAACTGTAAACACAAATACACATTTGCGTGATACATTATGGCCTAGTGTATACCTGCGTCACTCCGTTTGTTTCCTCTAATTAAGCAAAAACGATGAGTTCTATACGAAACCATGTAATATCAAAAAATAATAATTTAGAAATAAAAATATCGGATCATAAGTCAAATTTCCCCCAAGGGGGGAAATTTGACCATTGATTTTAATTAAATAAATTTTATTAATTTAATAAATTAAAAAATTAAAAAATATACTAATAATAATAATAATAATAATAAAACTTTGTAATAATAATACAATGTTGATTTGTTTAATAATACCCTTGTGAGTTGTTGAGCGTGAGCAGTACCCTTGTGAGCATTACCCATAGGGGGACAGAATATTTTGTCGGATAGCCTCGCAGTATATAGATTAATACTAATAATAATAATAATAATAATAATAATAATAATAATAATAATAATAATAATAATAATATCTTTAGAAATAATAATCGTAATAACAAGATATATGGCTCATTCGAAAGGTCTTGGATTGAGCTTTAAAATGAGCTATAGATGAATAATTTTCGTTGGCGGGAACTTTGAAAAAAAAATAATAAAATAATAATATTTTTTAAAAATAATAATAAAAATTATTTAATTAATTATTTAATTATTTATTATTCTTTTATTGGGGGAAATTTGACCATTGATCAAAAAAGGGGGGAAATTTGACTTATGATCCAAAATATCTAGACTGGTTTGTATACAAGGAAAAGGTGGCAAAGAAATATACATATTAAAAGTTTTACAGTTAAGAAAAGATTATTTTATCACAAATTTAATTTTATATATTTTAAGTTATTTTTTACATTTGGTTTTGATCAATTAAAATTATATGCATAAAATTAATTAAAGTTTTTAAATATAAATCTCAATTTTAAAAAGTTACAAATTCAATGGTCACAATTCTAAAATTTCTCAATATGAACCCACTATAGAATTGTAATTATTAGATATTGCTATCATTGGTTTGTGCTAAATTAACTCAATATCAAATCGCTATGTGAAATATATTCAAATGTGTAAATGACTAAATTGGAAATTTGTTTACTATTCACTTGGATGACTATTTCAATTATACACATTTACATATCAATTTTATAAAATTATTCTATAAATAACATCGTTATTTCTATTTTTTAAATATGACTACTTTTTTTTCGAATCACTTATTGATTTATAATAAAGTTTTTCATTTTCAGTTCTATTTTTAGAATGACTAAATTCAAGGATGGTTTAAATTCGAAAATAAAACAAATTTCTAACTTTAACTTTAACATTTCCAGAAAATAAAATTATATAAATTGTAGTTATTTAATTGCTAAATATATTATTAGTAATTAATTAAAATTATTTATTTTTACTATATTGTTGGTGAAATTACACAGAACAACGATCGATTTATAATTCAAAAATATTAGAATTTCAAATTTTTTCAAAAATATTTTCATCTCCACTGTGTAAAAAAATTCAGTTTTTGTGGCCCCTGTAATCACATTTTATAAATATCAAATGTCCGAAGCACAGTTGATGTCGTTTCAAACCGTACCGGTATCCGCCGCAGGTTTCCTAGTTGAGCAGCAAATTAAATCTGTAAAAGGATTGGGTCCATGAACCGAATATGATGATCTTAATTAAGAAATGATTTTAAAATGAGATGGATTTTCGATATGAATAATAGCCGAATTTTTGTCGTGATTTTCTTGTACACTTAAAGGTGAACTCAGAACTAACATAAAATTAATTAAGGATAAGAGTTTATTTATTTCTTAAGCCTAATATTACTCACCTATTTAAAAAAGATATTTAATTACTAATAACCTAATTGGTTTATTCCCTTATTCTCTCAGAATCAGCATCAATTGGTATATGAATCCTGTTACCGAGTTACCTGAAGTTATTGATGTTAGAACTGGTTGTGTCCATCATAGTTCTCCATATGAATTACCTGGTGGAGATGTAAGCAACAAATGTTCTCGTCTATCAAAGGTTTGCATGTTACTCAGATTAAAAGAATCTATTAATGCTGCAATTGATTATTTTGCAATGCGTCCTGAATACCAAAGAACAAGTAAACTTGCATTAATGTGAAAATATTTAAAAGATAATTAACACTTCTATAAAAACGCAAAATAATAAAAAAAGAATGTTTTTACAAAAACTATTTACCAGTATCTAATTACTATGAACAATATTAGAATCTGCTGATCATATCCTTCCCAATCGATATCTTATTTAAAACTAGGTATAAAACAATGAAAAAGATCTTAAAATTTTTTTATTTATCTCGCGTTGATCCAAAATGCAAATTACTCAAATTCAGCAAAATCATTTACTTTTGTTCATCTTTTACCCGTTTTTTATTTATTCTCATTGTGATTTTGACTATGCTTTTCTCTAGACAAAAACGCAATGAAGATAAATGAAATTCTAAATGAAAACAATATATACTTAGTAATTTATCACTACTTTAAATTGTTAAAAATCGAGAAAAAAACAGTATCTCATTAAACCCAACCTAACTAGCTTATTTATTTTAGTTTCGATAAAAATATTTATATTCTTATTTGTTAAATGAAATTATTTGTAAAAATAACATTTAATCAAAATTCAATTTTGTTGTTTGAAATGAAACAATTCATATTTTCTGTCATTATTTTTGCATTGATCAAATATATTGTTAATTTGGTGGATTCGAAACTGAAAGCTATTTTTAGCAAGTCATAATAGGAAAAAAATAATTTTATGCATTAAATTTACATTTGAAAATATCATATGATTCACGTTACGACTAAAAGATCCTTAGATTCGCATAGAAATCAAGTTATTGGAACCAAATTCTTTATTATCAACCAGGCAGATATGTAGAATTTATTTTTCAACAAAGCCACTCGGGTCCTTTTCCACAAGAAATTTCTATATTCATTTTCTGTCACAATAATTACCAGAAAGTTTGGTCCAATGCGATCCAATATGAAAATGTTATTTTCACAATCAAAATTTCATTTATCCATTACCTCTTCCGTTATAAACCATTTGAACCATCATATAAACCATCAGAATTTCAAATTTTTTCAAAAATATTTTCATAATGATCCAACATATGCTGCTATGTTCTCTTTGAGGCAAATCCATTTTTGTTAATTGCCTATGCTTATACCCAATTTTCTTCAGTTTTGCTATCTTTACAGGTCTTCTACTTATTTGACTGTCAAAACACTGTTTTGTTGGACGAAAACTCGAATCCCACTATACATAGTTGCTCCTTCATATACTTCTACAATCTGTTGATTAATTTATAATCTACCTCTATTAAAAGTGTACACCGAATGACTGAAATAAAATATTAATACATTAAATTTATGTTTCTTATTTCATATATATATATATATATATATATATATATATATATATATATATATATATATATATATATATATATATATATATATATATGTGTTGAGTTTTCCATTAAATAAATATTAACACGGGCATTTCTGACTCCAATTGTTCTGTAAAAACAATTAGATAAACAACACTCAACATATATTTGTAATCAAATTCGTATTATCTACAATTTACAAAACTCCGAATATCGCAATAAAATGTCCATACTGACTATTCAACAAGTCTCACTGTAACCGCTTGGGTTTTGAAACAATAGTCACCTCTTTTCTTTAGTTAATTTGATTCTTTTATTTTCTTTTCCGCTAATTCTATCTTCTAAATTTTCCTTTAATCCTACTGCCTATTTCTTCGTACATATCTGAGGCAAAATGCCGATTGTTTCTGAATTTGAGCTCCCTTATATAGTTGAAATAATGGCGTTTCAACTAGATCGTCTCCTTTGACAAGCTTTGCCTCGTGGGAGTTGGCAACCCTATGGGTATCACAAATCTTACGCTATTTAATTAAATAGAAGTTCATAATTTTTCGGGATCATTAATACAATTATTTTATAAATTAATATAAATTTTGATTTTTAAAACTCCAATAATTATTGAAATCCTTTTTATTTTTATCTATTATTATCCAAATTTTCATCAAAACAAGTGTTACTTTTAATTAAATATTTTCCACAGGATACTTGCAAGGGATTAAAGGAGCCTGTGGATATGATTACAATAGTTTTAAAACGTCTGCAGTGGCTTATCGGCGATTAAAGCAATGTTTGTTTGAATCTTTATTAAATAAGCATTATGGGGAATGGGTGCCAAATATTGAGAGAAACAAATTTAATCTCCTTGAACTCTATGATATCTAAAGATTAATAACCAATCTTTTGTATGACAATAAATTAAATGTAAAATACCGTCAAATTTTGTAATAGATGTATTTTATTAGACTTTCGTTTTAATATTTGTTTCTTTTTGGTAATTGATTTTTGGTAAGCATGAAGACCATATCACACAGAATAGAACAGAATAGAATAGAACACAGTTAGAATTGTTTGTTTACTTTCTTTTGATGCATGTTAACGGTTCAAAGATTGCCTAGCATAATGTCAATAAGAGTTTCGATATCTTAACTTGAACAACTATGATCGAATTTTATTGTAACAAATTTGGTCGACATCTTTCTTTGAAATCCCAATAGTATTCTTATAATATTTTTACAAGTCTTAAAAGTCCACTTTATTTTTCTGCTGAATTCATTTTTTATATAAATAGTGTATTAAAAGCTCTACTCTATTTGCCCTCTTTATTTTTCACTATAAGCTATTGGGGAAAATATTTTTGAACCGTTTTCAAAATTTTGTGAGTAAAAGCTTTTCTAATTTCTATTAATCGCGTTTATTTCATCCTTAGAAAATATTTATCCTTTAAGATTCTATTTTTGAATCATTCAAATTAATCTTACTCTGTTATTAATTTCCATATACAGTAAAACCCAACTAAAAAGTGCACCCCTATTAAGGTACAAAAAAATGAAAATGAGCCGCATTCGTATTTTTAAGGGGCATGCAGATACAAATAAGCATAAGACTATACAGTGTGCATCGATTTATAGTACACAATTTTATTTATATAATTTTAAAAAATATTAATTATCTCAATAGAAAAAATATCAATATATTTATTTTAAATATCCTATATTTTTTATAATCTTTAAAATTCTAATTAGAGGTTTATTAGTGAAATATATTTATAATAATATTAAAAAGTTAAATATTAAAACAATTAAGTTGCTTTAATATCAAGAAAATTATTTCATAATTAAATTTTTAAGAGCCCATATAAAAATGGGAAATTGCAACAAACAAACAGTTTGTGGATTTTTAGAAGATAAAGGTTATAGAATATCTACGAAGGAATAAAAGAGTAAGATAAACGACAATAAGTAAGGATGATAAGTTAGAAAAAGAGTCAAGAGAAATGTCAACCGTTAACTAATTGTAAAGCAATGCAAATGATTTCAAAACTTGTTATTTATGCTAAAACCAATGGATTAATTGCAGTTTAATGAGAAAGTATGAAAAGTGCATGACAAAAAGAAAAAGCAAACATAACTTGATGAATTCTTAATTAAAAATAATTGTCGTATCCTTATTTTGAAACAAATTATTTGCTAGAATTTTAAACTTTACGACATTTACCATATATAAGACCCTCAATTTTTAATGAATATCAAACTTTTTATTTTTCAATATTTCTATTAAAAGTACACGTACATCCGAAGAAGAATTGTTTGCAAAAGGGTGTTCTTTATATGGAGGTTTTACTGTTTATTGTTTTGAAAATTTTGTTTAGTAATTTTTTAAAAATAGATTTGATAACCCGCTTCGACAGGAATTTATTAATTAATTCTTTTATGTCAGTAAAATTAAAAAATTAATTTGTTAGTATTTTCAAACATTTAAGACAGGAGGAGGATTGCAGTTTCAAATTCCATTTAAAAACGCCAATTCAATTGAAAGCCACCAAAATGGGTGATTTATTTATGGTAAGGTTGAAGTTTAACTGAAGACAGCTAAAGAAATTTAATTATTCCGAAAATCTATGAAATAAATCACCTGCAAAATTCAAAAATATAAGAAAATTTTATTATAAAAATTTAAAAATGATGTTAAAATAGGTTTAACACATCAACTGGGCACGTCGTAGCATATACAGCGACTATATGCGCAGTGAATTTGTTAATGGACATAAAATCTGTTTGTCAATAAGTGTAATTTATGGTCAAAAATGATTTCTTGAAAATTTGTATAACCGCATTAACAATACAACAAATAAAGTCCTTGTAAATTAAAAATAAAACACCAAATAAACACATTAAATAAATTAATCAAAAAAAGCAACAACATATTTCAAAAAACTATACAAAGCATTTCAAAACATGAAAACAAGTTTTAAGTTCTACATGGCGATAAAAAAAAATTTTAAATTGAATAAAATTAAAAACTGACCGTAAAACATATTTTTAAAACTATCTCCTTCTTTTACATTCTTAAAATTAAAATTTCAATATGCCTGCTCGTTGCTATGAAATATTTAATATTAAGTAAAAAACCCTAATTAATACATTATTTTGAGAGGAACACTATTTATATTTTGAAGATTTTCAAAAAAGTCAATTATAGTACCTCCGATCGATATGAAATTTTGAAAGAATACATTGTTCTCGACGATGAATCTATCTGCCAAATTTCAGATTGATCCGATAATGGGAAATCGGTTAATTTGCTGTTGCAAGATTTGTGTGACTAATACAAATATTCAAACATAAATACAAAGTGAAGTGAGTTTTATTATAAAATACCAACAAAAATAAATTAAAAGAATTAAAATATTGTTGAGGATACCTAAATAATAAAATTAAAATAATTATTAAATGCGTAAAATTATTGGGGAAATGATGATAAATGAATGGGGTATTCTTCTGGAACTCAGTGAAATATGAGTGGAAGAGAGATATTGAAAAATGAGAAGGGAACAGAAGTAAATCAATAAAAACATACAATTTAAAGAAGGCCATTCTTAATTAACAAGTACAAGTGCAAACGAAGCAAAACAGAATGCAATAAATATTTTAGATCTAAATCTAATTTAAATTTAAATCTAAACCATGAAATCGAAGGGATCATTCGCGATCTAAGAACAAGCCCATATAGATGCCGGAGTCTGTCGTATCTCGACCTTAACCGAGACCGAGCTCTTCCCGGCAATTGCAGCTCTATTCTCTAAAATACCTACAACTCCAGCGAACGACAAGAAACTGAAAGCCGAGAGACCAGGTGGAACAAGTGGAAAAAGAAATGAATTATCAATAAGAGCCATCAGATGGAAAAGTATAAAAACTGAATACAAAAACAGAGACGAGAAAAGAATTTGGGACTAGAGAAAAATTTGCTACCAGAAAAATTTGTGACGAAAAGAGAAAATATGCTAGAGAGAAATTTGTAAGAAATTTGAATTTACAAGATTTAAAATAAATTGTTGTGAATCTGGAAACAGTTGGAAGAAACTTGCGTATTGACTTAGTAATTAAGAAGTAGTTGAGAAACTCAAATCAAGTTAATCAGATCAATTTTTCAAATCGCCCGTTATCGGCGGTAGTCAAGTGGTTGTGTTCTTAGTATTTTCATTGTTGTGCTATTCCTCCCAAAGGGTTGTAATACGTGTCATGACTGTTCACCACATGACAATTCAACACACCCATCTCATCACTTTTGTTGGATGATGATGGTAGGCCCATCACCACATTCACCCTCAACAAATACTACAGGACGGGCCCCAGAAGATATAGGGTTAATGTATGCGCCGAAGAAAGGCGATAGATCCGAGCCGAAATCAATCAATCCAATTCTATCCACAAACAATCCAACACATCTTGTATAGAACATATTATAGAAATAATTGACTATTTATTATTGACTATTCATTGTGCTATATATTTATTCTTAAATTTTGTATTTTATTTCACTATATTATATTCTGAAGATATTTATTTATATATTGTATGTTATATTGTATGAAGCAATTTATTTATTTTGGGTATGTTTTATTTTTATTCTGATTACTCTTTTATGAAGTAATTGAAATAGAAACGGAGGAGTATTCTAGTTATCAGGACGATAACAATTCAAAGGGAGAAGGTAATGGATGCTCTAGAGAAACATCTTCAAGACCTAGCCGATCATCGAAAACAAAACTACTAAAAAAACCGAATCTACAGCAAAGAAATCGAGATTTAAAGAATATCTCCCACCATATGACCAATCAAAGGAAATTTATGTGAGAAAGCAGTCCTCAGACGGAAAATATGACAGTTCAGACTGGAAATTCGAAATAAGATCACCTAAACTTAAGAGGAGCCCAAGATATGCACAATTACCCAACTTGAGGAGTTTACCAACCGCACCAAAAGATGGGTTGGAACATTCGGATGAAACAACAGTCAGAACAGGACGCCACCAATGGAAAATTGGTGAGGATACAATATTCAATAACTTGACACGTTCAACATTGCCAGAATTACCCAAAGTGCACTATCCAAAGGAAGCGTTGGAGTCACTTAAAGCTAAATTTAAAGAATATAATATTCAACTGAGTGATCCAGAATTCCTGGAAGCAGAGCAAACCAGAGCAAATAAAATCGGCATCTCGCAGGATACAATCTGATGGTAAATAATCCAGTAAACCTGGATAAAAAGCAAATGATAAAAATAAAAGTGAACCGACATACAGTCAATGCTGTGATCGATTTATTAGCAGATGGTACTATAATTGAAGCAAAAATGTTGAATCAACGCGAACTACAGTCGTTAAAACCGGCAGGAGTATCATTAACAGAGCAAATGGATCCTCATTAAACGTATTAGAATCTTGTCAGATTAAGCTGTGTGACCATGAGCTTTATCACGATATCATAGTGATGAGAAGCTGCCCAGCAGAATGTCTGTTAGGAATGGACATTTTAAAAAGATTAAAAGGAGTAGTATTCGACTGTGCAACCAGATTTTTAATACGAGCACGAGGTAAAAAGAGGAAAATTTACAATGATGATACAGCTATCATACAACTATCATACCACCCAGAGCGGAAACAGCATGCCTTGTAGCTACAAGCAATAGTTGGGAAGGTGAAGTTGTATTCGAACCAAACGAAAGGTTTTCTGAGAAATACAATATACCAGTTACTCATAGTGTAGGTTTAAAAGTCAACGGCAGAATACCAATCAGGGTAGCTAATCTGGACGTTATACCACTATACTTATATCCAAATATCAGAGTGGGCAGAATCTGTAAATAAAACGAATCACAGGCCATGGAGAGCGATTGATACTCACCATAAAGGCAGAAGAAATGCTCCCACGGCCAATAGCAAAGTCCTTACCAGAAAAGAAAACATTCAAGTAAATATGCTACTGAGAAAATACGACCAAGTATTTACGAAACATGAATATGATCTGGGAAAGGCGAACACGAGATTGTCCTCACCAATACGAAACCTATAAAGTTGAGACCGTACCGAATCCCGTTCAGTCTGGAGGAATCGGTAGATAAGGAGGTGAAATTGATGTTGAAACATTGGATAATCAGACATAGTAAATCACTATATCAATCGCCAATGACAGTGGTAGCAAAGAAAGACAGATCAGCAGGGTTGTGCAACGATTACCGCATGGTAAACGAGGCAACATGCAAGGATAGTCATTCGTTGCCATTATTAGACTATATTTATGGGCGTATGAGAAACCCTAGGTTTTTCTCAGTAATGGACGCACAAAAGGTATTCTATAAAATTAAGTTAAAAGATGAGACCATACCAATAACAGCATTATGAATATAACGTTATGCCATTTGGAATCACCGGAGCTCCAGCCACATTTCAACAAGCAATGAATCTGACGCTCATGGATGTACATTACGCGATGGTATACATTGACAATTCTCTTTTAGCTTGCAATCGTTTAGTATCACCTCTTGATATATATCCTGCATCTGTCCTTGCAAGTCATGATATAAATAATCTACTTTGTTATTTATATAATTCGTAATTTTAATATCCTTTATGTGTAAGGCCTTGGCCGTCGGAATATATTCCCTTGACCGGAAAATTCCTTTGTAGTTTGTCTCGTAAATTCTTTTCCCACATTTAGTCTTTTTATCCTTTCGGACAAATGTAATTGCTTCTGTTTTGTCTTCTGATATCAACACTAGAGGTGTGTTTTCCTCTCCAATATCTTCCTACTCTTGTTTGTTGATTTTCTTCAACGTTTTCGCTTTATCCCAAACCTTTTCTGGATTCTAGGAGTCCCGATATTTCGTTCCATTTAATTTTACGAAAGTTATTTTCTTGAGGAAAAGCCATTTCACAATGGTCTCTCATTTGTTCAGAAATTAATGTGATTGTTCCCATTTTACAACTACCGAACTTGGTATTGCATTGTGGATGAGCCATCAATTCCCCCGTGGCCATATCGTATTCCCGTAACTCCACAGAGTAATCTTCTATATCTACCACATAGGAAAATAAATTGCTACCGCGAATTTTCTTTCTTCCTTCGCAAGATTCATTCGAGGCAACTGTTTCTTCTCGGGCAATGGTTATCCCTAATGTTTTCACAAATTCTGCCGAGATTGATATTTCGTTATCTATCCTCACACTTCCTTTCCGGAATGCGTCTAGACAATCTTCGGGCAATATGTTTACCGCTCTTGGGATTAATGTTGCTGATAGAAAAGCTGAATAGCTATGGCTACAGCAATAATATTCAAATGTAGCTCTCTGAATTCTACATTCCTTTATTATAGTTCTATAAAACTCACTCTCTTGGTAGACGTAATATTCCTCCTTTTCTTCTTGGTGAACTTTCTCCGGATACGCCTCTCTGCACTCAATTGCATCCACTAGCGAATATATCCGAGATAGTTTGGGATTACTGTAGTGAAACGCTGTCAGTGAATTAGGTTGTTTTAATATACTCATCATTACCAGAAACATCAGGATCATGCTTGTCATGTTCCTATGTTCCTGGACTACCATTATTTATGACTTCTTCCACGACCTCATATCGTGGTTTTGAGAGTATTTCCTTTTCCATGAATTTGTTCACTGTCATCCACACCTCAAGGTAATAATCTACCATTTCTACTATTTGATCGATTTCTCAGTCTATATGTCTTTTATCGTCCCCTGCTCGGGCTAAGACATTTTGAATTAACAACGATAGTGATGTTAGCACTTTTCTCTTGTTAATCCTTGCTGCACGAATGCTTCTATGGCATCCTGAATATCTCCTGTCGAGACGTCTTTGGATACTTTATCCATTGTCTTTCTGACCTCTTTCATGATCTTCTTGACTTCAATTCCTTTGATTTTTGGAATTCACCATTCGGGTTTGATAATCCCACAACAATCCCTGCTAGTGTTTTAACTGGATTTTCCGAATTGTTTCGAGGTTTAACTGCTCTTTGTGGATGTTGCATTTGATCCTTTCTAGGACGTCCTCGTCCATCTTTTTTCAATTTCACCGGAGAATCTTCGGTCTCTGAATTTCCTACTGCTTGTGACGTAGTTGCTCCTATGTTTGTTTCCTATGGGTTTAATCTGACGTACTCTGAAAAATAATCTTCCTCGTCAATGTCCACCAATTGACAGGGATTAATTTCCTCTAACCTTATTTCCTCGATCTCCTCAACGATTTCATTTGCTATGTCGGGTAGTCTCATTAATGACTATTGAGATTTGGGTGGCGTTACTGGGATGATTATTACCGTGGACGTTGGTAGACAACACATATTCACATCATCATCTACTTGCCTACTGTGGATCATTATCAGGAATATACCTGTTGTTTGATCACTGGCAATTACATCTCTCCTCAAAATTTTGACTTTGATATAACAGTTATAAATCATTGTTAATGGTTCTTTTCCAATCATTCGCACGTCTAGATTAATGTTATCTTGCCTGTCAGACTGACTTCGGATTGCTTTCCAATTTCTCCTCATCAACGCTTCGATTTGCGTCTGGAATGGGCTTGTTTCTTTTATCACTGGTAGTATAAGTGGAATTATTGCTTCCAACAAATCTACTGGTATTCATAAAACTAACATCCATTCTAGTATTTCCTTTATGGTTTCTCCGTCTCGTGGAGATTTTTGCAATTCTAACCCTAGTCGCTAGATTAATTGTTGAGTTTCCTTCAATCTCTCGATTTCCATCCGAGTAATCAAGAATACACTGCCACTGTCTTCGGTGCTCTCTTTGCTGTGAGCTTCGTCACTCTACCTTAGAGTATCCCGTTCTGTAGAAGTGTTTGGTTTGCTTCTAGTTTTATTCCACATAAGTACAAGTCATATCCTCGATGCTTTATACTTGTCAATGTCACTGTTGATTTATGGGCTCGACTTCTTACATTTATATCGAGATTATACTTTATCCTAGGAGAGTTTTGTATTGAGTTGGGCATCTTGGAGATCCCACTCATGCTCCATGATTTCTCCTAATTTTCTTAGGATTTTATATGTGTCGTTATGATACTTTAGATCAACTTCAACCTGCGATATCAGTTTCACTACTGTATCAATTTCTTGAATTTTATACCCTGTTTCTCCCAATTTTTTTAATTGTCTAGCCAGCTTCTGCTGGTACTCATATCTGGAACCCACCAGTTTCAAACATTTTGTTAAGGTATCTGACCCTTCTTTTACCTAAGCTTTCCCTTGCAAAATTATGTCAAAATTATGTCAAACTTGCTTAGTTACTTGCTTCTGCCATTTGATTATTAAGTTTTACTCTGGCTCTAGTTCCTAACGCTATCTTGTTTATTTCAAATTCTACCCGCTGATAATTTTATCACGTCGGGCTCACGAAAATGTTAGGTTCGATGGTAGTTACTTGAACAACACAGTTGTAACTCTGACTCTAATAGATTTTGCTTGTAGATAGTGTGTAAGTGATTTTATGTCAACAAATAAATAACCAATATGACTTTAAATATTTATTAAAAACAATATATATATATATATATATTTATATATGTTACAAAATTATTCAACAATAAATAAAGCCAAAACTGGCTATACGCTAAAGTTTAGATATCGATTATTCAAACCGCCCTAAAGATTACTTCTAAATATCTAGGCTGACCCTAAATGCGTCAACAGCCCGATATAGATGTCAAAAGCAAGATGAGGGAGTAACTAAATTTTAATCGTGATAGTGTCAACCCAGATTTGATTAATACTTTAATTTAGATGAAGCGAAACAGCGACAAAATGTGTGCTGACGTTTTAACACTTTTCTTTTTTGTTTATAAAATAAAAATAGAAATTTACTAACTAATTAATCTATCCGGTTTCACAAATATCCTCGAAGTTAACCAGTGAAACCCGAAATGGTTACGGCTAAAACAAAACTCCAAATATCTCGCGAAGTTAAAAAATTCCAAGTTCACTATTTTCCAATTTTAAAAAAACCTAGATCGATTTGGTCGTAATTCCGAAATAATTATGTCGCAGTTATTGATTAATCTGTTGATGTTAGAACTAGCTTTCGTGTATTTGTCGAAATTATTTGCCGGTATAAATTTCTGGGATTGGCGTGTCGAATTCTGTTTTCTCAAATGTTTGTCTAGCTTGATCGTCTAACTAATTGTCTAATTTTATTCTGATTATTTTTGTCCTCCTAAACTAAAATTTGTATTGGTGATTTTTAAGGATTTTTAACCTATCCTATAAATCAGTGTTGTCCAAACTGTGTGCCGCGGCAAAGAATGCACATTAAAAAAATATTACAAAACGGAACGGAATAAGTACCGAGTGAATTTATAAGCGGAATTAAGGAGTTGAATCTATGATAAGCCTTTTATATTAAACTTGTAAACCCAGAGGCGCGTCAGGCCATCATCAACGTCGCTTGCGATGTGTATTTAGCAGTAAAATAAATAGTTTTGTGGAGTTACGAAGGAAAAGATAGTGATATATGAGCAACGACAGAATTAGACGGACATTTACAAGTAAAAACCTAGAATGTTTCCACACTTGTAACCCACCACTTTTCACACTTGGTTTTCTTTGTTGATAAGATTCCATGAACTTAGTATGTGATATAAGATTTGTATAGACTGTATAGATTCAATCAGACTGTATAATGGCTCACCACAATGATATGAAGCAGTGGCGTACGCAGGGGGGTTACTGGGGGTTTAACCCCCCCCCCCCCCCATGATTCCAACAACAATATAAAAAACTATAATTAATAAATATATAAACTTAAAACAATTTAAAAAATATTCCGAATGCCTGGGTTCTAGGGACACCGGAGAAAAAATCTATCATGATTTAAATCACTTGATTTTTTTATGAAAAAATCATGATTTCAATTTGTAGGAACTATGTTCCTCCTTTTGTAGTGCGTGTGTGTGGGGTACGTCTGGAGAGTGTCCGTTGCCAAGATTGCTTTCGGAACCCATGTTGCGAAAAAGTCTACACGGCACAAACGCATCTTGCAGTAATGGTAAGCACATGTGGCAATCTTTTGTTTGTCAAGAGTCAAGTGCTTGCTATCACTGGTCTGGCGCCAGCGCCTTAAGGCCCTTAAGGGATGCGTGTGGGCCGACTAGGGAATCGTGTGCGGGACACGGTTATTTTCACGCGAGTTCATTCTGTACCGCACACGATCAGTCAATCCAAATATATACTAGTTTTTGACATTTTGAGCCTGTTTCATTATTTACAATTTTTATTATCATTTAACTAAAAGAAAAATTACAAACATTAATAGTGTAGTAAGTGTAGTTGTTTGATCAATGTGAAAATCTCCAGGAAGAAGCGGATAAAGTAATCGTGTTTGTGAACTAAGCCGAAAGTGAATAAGAAATTAACCTAAGCGTTGGGCTACAAAGCATTTCTTTACCGGTGCTGGAGTGCTGAAGTCTAATTTTCGATTATTAGTAATTAGCAGTCAATGGGAGACCGCCATCGACTCCGATATTCGCGACGTGGATGAATTAGAAATGACGCCAAGTGACGAATTCAGAACAAATGTTTTCAATGTTTTCTTAGATTGTATTATTGGAAATATTGCAAGAAGATTTAATGCGGCTAAAGAAATTGATTCGTTATTTAATGTATTATGGTTATTTCATAACCTTAATGATCAAGAAATACAAAAGAAGTCCGAAAAATTACAAAAGGTATATGAAAATAATATTGACCATAATCTTGGTGAAGAAATACTCCATTTAAAATCAATTTATGATGCCAATATACAAAACAAATCTCTCTCGCCCATTGAGTTACTAAACATCATTAAAAATGAAACTGGATGTATTGTTTCCCAACATAATAATAGCAATAAGATTATTTTGTACGATCCCTGTAACCGTTGCTGAAGCAGAACGATCCTTTAGTGTTTTAAAAAGGATAAAAGATGTTTTGAGATCCACAATGTCACAACACCGATTGAATGATTTAGGAATGTTGTCGATTGAATCTGAAATGGCTAAGAAAATTGATTTTCAAGACGTAATTAATTTGTTTGCTAGGCGCAAGGTTCGGAAAGCAACATTCTAAAAAATAATTTGTTTTTTGTACTTTTTTTGTAATTTTAGTTGTAAACGTTTTCATTTTTGTAAGAGAATTTTTGATGACTACATTGTTCCAATAACAATTAGGACATTTTTCGGCTTCCCGCTTCATTTATAAATAGCCCAAAGTCCGAGGGGGAAATTTTTTTTCACGCTCTTGGCAGGGGCCCCCACAAGAAGTATATCCCCGGGCCCCAAAAGCCCTCTCGGCGGCCCTGTATATATATATAAAATATAAATATACATATAAATACCCCCCCCCCCCCTATATATATATAAAAATAATATATATACCCCCCCCCCCCATGGATTCATCCTGCGTACGCGCCTGATATGAAGAAATGTTAATCTTCATTCCAATAAACTGACAATTGTAAGTCACCATATTCTGTGTGATAAACACTAAAGTTTGAATTACTATAAAATTTTCTTTTTTCAAATTGTATTTCCAGAATATTCAATAATAAACTCTAAAGATAAAATTAATTATCATTTTTAGTAAATTTTCTATATAATAAAAAACATTTTAAAAATTAAAATATTTGTTTATTCAAACTAACTTGATTTACACATAATTATTCTAGTTCTTATTTATCGCTGTCATATTTCATGACAATTAGTACTATGATAAGAATTTCTTGTATCAGCGTCGTTGCTATCATAGCAATTGTTAAAAATTTTATAAGCCTCAATGCAGTGGCGGGCGAAAGTTGCTATAATCATTTTCTCAATAATTCAATAATATTTTTAGGTTTTCTTGCTGTTACTGTTGCGACAGAAGACAATGATGCTCTCACCAGATATCGAAATTCCGCAGAATCTTTTAATATTCCATATGAAGTTTATATTTTTTTATGGGACTTTATTTTTAGTATTATATAACTAGATTTTTGGTACAGGACAATCCTGGTTGGGAGG
Organism: Schmidtea polychroa; assembly: GCA_959609185.1. Classification (NCBI taxonomy): domain Eukaryota; kingdom Metazoa; phylum Platyhelminthes; order Tricladida; family Dugesiidae; genus Schmidtea; species Schmidtea polychroa. The sequence goes on along the minus strand of CAUHTR010000022.1, from coordinate 183,431 downwards.
TGATATTAAAAATAAACCAGGAGGAGGTCAAAAGGTTAGGATTGTTCGAGAAGGACTCAAAAAGTATAAAGACCGAGAAGATTTTATTATCATGTTTACTGATAGGTTAATTTACATTTTTGATTAAATTTTATTAATTCCTTTACTTTTTACAGCTATGATGTTGTATTTCAAAACACATCGGAAACAATACTTAATAAGTTTAAAGCAACAGGTGCTAAAGTTTTGTTTTCTGCTGAAGGATTCTGCTGGCCTGATAGTTCTCTACATGTTAGTTAATATTGATTTAAAATTCTGCGAGACTTTAATAAAAATCAAATTAACAGATGCAAAAATTTGATATTTTTTTATTTAATCTACTAGAACTTTGTAATTTATGCTTTTTTCGATATTTTAGGATTCTTATCCCAAAGTCGGAGAATACGAAAAAAGGTATTTAAATAGCGGCGGTTTTATCGGATACGCTCCATATCTATATAAATTGATCACACACAAAGAAATTGGAAATGAAGACGATGATCAACTTTATTATACAGAGATCTTTTTGAATGAAACATTAAGAGTACGTCTTTGTTTTATGAAATTTCAAATTTATTTATTCATGGCTCCCAAATCCATAGTTTAAAATTTAATCATTTTAGAATGAATTTCAAATGAAATTAGATACGAAATCGGAAATTTTCCAAAATTTAAACGGGGTTTTAGGTAGAAATTGTCCATTAAAGCATGAAAAATGCTTATTAAAATGAATGAAATTATTTTGATTGAGTGATGCATGTTTGATGTTCATTATTACATTTTATCATTATTATTACTACTTATTAATTATTAGTAGCATAATCGTGACGGAAATTAATTTTTCATTTATTACAGATGAGGTTGTTTTGAACTTCCAAGACAATTTGGGATACCTGAAAAACGTAATTAGTGGTACGATTCCAGTTGTGGTACATGCAAACGGTCCTGTTAAAGTAAGATTTTAATGATTAATTGCAATTTGTAGTTCCATTATATTACATAAGAACACTTGGGATATTCCTTTTACTTACGTAATAAACCAATTAGCATAAATTATTATGAGATTTTCTATATCGATTATTTATTTATTACTCGTGTCTATAATTATCCACGTGCATTTATTGCATAATAAATGAATAATTTTTTCGGAATTATTACTTCACATAAATAAATTTATTTCTTTATTTTTCCCCATGAAAATTCATGAATTAAAATTAAAATGTTTACCATTTGGTATTGTATTTTTTATATTAAGTTATTCGTAAAATTTTTTGAAATAATAAATAAAGGACCAGAAAAAATATTGATTGTAATTTTATTTTAGTAAATGATTTTAATTTTTTTATTTAATAAATTTATTTTTTAAAATAAAGAAACTAAAAAATTAGTGTTAAATAAAAGCACTGTTAATATGTTAATTTAATCTATATTATTATTGCTATTTATTGTGAAGGTCCCAAATTAACAATTTCCTAACAAATTTCCTAAATTAAGTTTGTCAATTGACTGTTACTTGTAATTTAATTGGTAAAATTAATTTTTGACTATAATTATTAGTCGAATGTTTCATTTGTGTACAAATAGTGAAATTGCAAAAATTTTACATAATATATAGCAGGCGTATGTAGAAAGTGTTTCAATATTCTCGAATATTAGTTTCTATTAATCTATAATAATTTATATATGATTATAATCTATAAAGTTGATTAAGAGCAGGTGGTGGCAACTTTTTGAATATTGTCATAATTATACACTGATAAGCAGAACAAAATAATTTGTAATATTAATTTTTAACACTCCTCAGTCTCATTGTCAGTTAACATAAGTTTATAATTATCTAACTAGTAGTTGAAATGGCCAGTTTTTTCCCAGGCTTCAAACTTTCTCAAAACCTGATATAGGGGATATTTCAGAATATGGTCGGCTTCAAATTCTTTTTATTGACTTTGGAACTGTTTCTAACACATGTATTTGGTTTACAATGTTTCATTCCCATTCTAGATTGAATTTAATTCAATGACCAATTATATTGGCCATAATTGGAACCCGGCAGAAGGTTGTCAGCAATGCAAACAAAACAGAATGGATTTAAAATTAAAAATGGTATTCATATTCAAACATATTGGAAATAAAATGAACCCATTCATTTTAGTTGGTTGATTATCCTCGAGTTACCGTTGGAATATTCGTCAACGTTTTGACACCTTTTATTGATGAATTTTTTGCACGCATTCAAAAACTTTCATATCCTAATGAAAAAATGGATGTTTATATCTATTGCCTGGTTAATTCGATATTACTTACTGGAAATTAGTTAAATATTTGAATCTAGGAGGATTTACATTTAAAACGCTGTACTGAATTTGTGAATAAGAATGATAATAAATTTGCTTCTATTCACATGATTGACAGCAAACAATTTTCTAAGGAAGCTTTGGCTAGAAATGATTTTATGTAAATCATTTATTATCATTATTATTTATCATTATTATTTATTATTTTAGAAAGCGTTCAGTTGAAATCAACAATGACTTTGTCTTTATTCTTGATTCAATTGTTCATCTAACAAAAATCGACACCATTGAGCATTTAGTAAGTCAAAATAGATCCATATTAGCTCCAATGGTTCCTCGGCGAGAGGCATTGTGGTCCAATTTCTGGGGAGCATTGAATAAAAATGGTTTCTATGCGAGATCAGAAGATTACCTTGAAATCGTTCAAGATGTTAAAAAGTAAATTATTAACATTTATTTATCGAAAGTTATTTTCAATAATCATAATAATAATAAATTGCTCACAAATTAAACGGTACATCATCCAGTAAAATGTAAAGTAACTAAAACGGTACAATATGTGAGTTGTTGCCTGTTCTTGTTTCAGATACATATTTGCTACTTGTAAATAATGTATGTTTCCATAGGGGTATATGGAATGTTCCATTCGTAACCAGTGTTTACATGATCGAGAGAAATACATTAAAGAAATTAACTGATGTTTATGGAGGAAACCAGAGTGAACCGGAACAATCGGACATTACATTCTGTGCAAATGTTCGTGATAAAGTAAGAACATTTTATTAATTGGTCGTTAGTAATTCGAATAATAATCTTAGAATATATTCATGTATGTTGATAATCAAGACGTATTCGGATATCAAGTCAATCCAGAAAATTTCACCAACACCCATTTGCACAATGATTTGTGGGAAATATTCACTAATCCATTGGTAATATGATATTATAGTAATTTTGCCTTATCCCCACTCCTTCCCAAATCGATTAGTGTACTAAAATATTACCAATTATTATGTACCCATCCATCATTAGGTTATAATAATTTAATGTGAAAGACAATATTTTTGAGAAAGTGTTGACTAAGAGTGAAAATATGTAATGGCGCCCGCGTTTGGATTAATCACAATAACCTGCATTACCACCTGACGACAGAATAATTTTCTTGTGGTAACTAGAACAATCTTTATAATTATGTAATAATCCAATCGATTGCGGGAATATATTGCATTTGCTAATTATTCCCGAAGGTCAGGAGAGTTCACATTAGCCATATATTCGGAAACAGACAAAACAATTGTCAAATTTTGATTAATAATATTATTTAGTCTATTTGTCACGGAGAGGTAGGAGGAGGGTTGGGGTAACGCAAAAAAAAATATTTGTCACTGTTAACTTAACTAATTGAATTTCCCCAATTTAAGGATTGGCAAGAAAAATATATACATCCCGAATATTTCCAAATGGCCTCCGATGAAAAATTGATGGACGATGTTGCTCAACCTTGTCGAGATGTATTCTGGTTTCCATTAGTTTCTCAAACATTTTGCAAACATATGATTGAAGAAATGGAAAATCACGGCCAGTGGTCTGATGGCAGCAATCATGACAATCGTTTGGAAGGAGGATATGAAAATGTTCCAACTAGGGATATTCATATGCGACAAGTCAATTGGGAGGAACATTGGATGCAAGTTCTTCGGACTTATATCTATCCCATGCAAAAGAAAGTATTCGCGGGATATGATGATGTGGTAAGCATTTTATTATTGCAAATATTTAAATGTATTCAAATTATGAATGTTCCCTTTGACTTTTTGATTTAGCCATCTGCGCGTATGAATTTCGTTGTGAGGTATAGACCTGATGAGCAACCAACATTGAGACCCCATCATGATGCTTCTTCGTACTCCTTGAATATTGCTCTCAATCTGCCCGGTGTCAATTATGAGGTAAATTTTGATAATTTCATCTTTTATTATTTATATGTATGCCATTTTTATTCAGGGAGGAGGAACGAAATTCCATCGATACAATTGTGAAGTTAAGCAAAGCAAATTAGGATGGGTATTAATGCATCCTGGCCGTGTCACACATTTACATGAAGGACTCAGAACAACTAATGGAACCCGATATATATTCGTTACTTTTGTTAATCCATAAATATTATTCTTTAGCATGTATTGAAAATATGAATTTTTACTGAAAGTTCGGTTTTTATTTTCATCTATTCTAAATGACATAAATGTACTATACTAATCGCTTTTAACCCCGAATGTTTGTTATTAAATTGAAATAAATGCATTATTTTCTGTTTTTTCTATTAAATAATTGTGATTTTCTAGAATAAATGTTGTTTCGAAAATTGTTGTAGTTTTGAAATTTTTTAAGTAACTGCGCTGATGCTTTCAGTTATGGTTTTCGATTACCAAAAACGAGGATCAATGAGAGGAACAAACCATTTTTGAGACAATTTCATCATTATGATCACAAATAATTGGCTAGGAAAAATTATGATAGTGAAATAATGTTTATGGAAATCAAAAGAATTTAGTGACTAAACTGACTTTTATTGTGTAAATTGAAAAAAATTATTGGTGCAATTTAATTTGTGAAGAAATTATTTAAGGAAGGATTGTTTCTTTTTAGTCTTAGAATGTCGTTATTTGTATTGCCAATTTAATTTTGTAATGAAGTTCCTTATTAACACAGTCATATAAATCTAATAATAATGCTGATGTTTGGGTTTATTGGTTGTCAGTAGTTAATCAAATCAATAACTACTCTCTGAATCCGAGCGTGTTTTATTCAACAGTGAATTCCAAATAATAACTTTATTGAATAACACAAATCGTTATAACGATTACAATGACACCAAATACTCAATGGAACTCAAACGTGTTCAGGTGCATATTACAACCCTTTAGGAGGAGTAGCACTTTAGGGACACTTTATTTATGTGACTACTACTGTTTCTAGTGGCCGACACCTCACACAATTGATTCGGTTGCTTTCCTACTCGACTTAAAACTTTAACAATTTCTGCTTGTTAATTTTATTATCACTGATTTATTGATTTAATAATTATATTCATTTTTCTATTATTCTTTGGCTGTTTCGTTTTAACTTTATTGATTACTGTTTCGATTTTACTTCTCTGTTTCAAATTCTCAATATTCTGTCTCCTCTCTACTTCTGCTTCTCCAAATAAATTTTCTTCTGTCTTTTTCAATTAGTGAACTTTCTTTTATACCCTGCCATTTCCCAACAATTATAGATGATTATCTTGCTTTCACGCATATCCCCTGAACATTCCTAACTCCAGCATTATCTTTGACATCTGTCAAAATATATAATTATATTTCATTTTTTTCGGCTGTTCCAGTGATTCAGTTATTATTTCCTGTAACTCTTAAGATAAGCGATTTACATTCCCAAATTGTTTTTATTTTCCTCATTTTCATTTGTACTTATTAATTAAAAACGACCTCATCACGTTTCGTTATTCGATTTCATTGATTTTCGCTAAATCTTTTTCGTTTTCTAATTTCTTCGCTTCATTCATTTCCTCCAAATTTTGAGCTGTAGAAAAACTCGAAAAACGACTTAAATTGATATCTCAAATTGAGATATGTGGCATTCCAATTTTTGCTAATTTTAGTTGGAATTGAAAACGTGCTGATTCCACTTGAAAAAATCTATTATCATCATTTTCATGATTGTTATCTTGGTTATTATTATTATTATGGTGGGTCGCAAGTAATCCACATTTTACCCGTTAGTGTCGTTGCTGATGCAACCAAAAATTCAAAGAATTGTTTAACCATTCGGCAACCATTGGTGTCGATGTTGTGTATAAAACAAGTACAACCGAAGATACAAACAATAGTCCGAATGATTCAATTTACATGGATTCTGATTCTGAAACTGAAGAATGCAATATTTACGATGCCAGCGAAGATGACTATGAGGATGGCTTAGTAATGGAATACAATATACAGGGACAAAAACGAGATATTGACTTAAGCCATAATCAGCTCGATCCTCTTATACAAAAAGTTAGGAAAATTGTGAAAACATTTAAACGTTCACCAACACGAAATCAGGTACTACAAGATTGTGCGCGTGTTGAATTCGTTAAGGAATATTACTTAATCCTAGATTAAAATAGAATTAGAATGTTCGAACGTGAAAATTAAAACAAAATTAAATTTTGTAATTGTAACACTTTAAATTTTAGACTAGTGAAACCTGTGTCGATCCGATCATTCTATAAATTGAGAAGCCAAAGGCTAGTAAAGAATATAATGAGTACTGAAAGACAAGCTAATAATACAAACAACAATGATGAAACATCCGTGTCCCCGGTGTCTGTGGGGAAAGGCAAAAAATGCAATGATTATGTGAGTTGTCAAAAGCGACCTGTAGATCAGTATGGAGGAAATTCACTAGAATTGGTGCTCAAAAAGATACCGAGTAATATCAAAATTTATAAAGAAATTCAAATTATAAGCAACGATTTAATGGATACATATAAACAAGAATTTATTATGTTGGGTTTTGGATTATTTCAAGTCGGTTCTGTCTGACTCCTGTGTTCTTTAAATCAAACAATGAACGACCCAACGTATATTGAAACAACAGGTTTACAATTTATTAACACGCTACAATTACCAATCAAAGTTTTATACGATTCTCCGCTTGGCGTTGATGCTCTGCAAACAAACAATATTCACCTTTTAATCCTTTAGATTCTCTCGGCTCTCGTTTTCCTCGGTTCCTGTTTGGTTTGATTTATTTTCTCCTTTCCGTACTCTTAATTCTATTTCTTCTTTTCCCTACTTTCCCTAATTCGTTTACCAACTGTTCCTATCGTCTGATTCTTCGAACCCTAGCTGAGGCAGAATGCCGATTTTCTCTGATTTTCCCTTTGCTTATATACTCCTCGAAATCAGGATGACAAATGGTTATTGCCGAGCCAATCTTTCGTTTGACATTTTCTCCTACGTGTTTGCTTCGGCTGTCATCCATAATGGTCCAACGAATCCAGATAATTAATGGCCCTACCGGTCTTCCTACGCGCGCTATCTTCTCCTTACTCTTTTCCCATTAATCATTGTGTCAAACTAATGGGCCCAAATCTTCCTTTTGTTTGCCTTTCTTCTTGTTTACCCAGCTCGGGTTTCCTTTATCTATCGGGTTCTCCATTGGCTCGGGTTTCCCATTAGCTCGGGTTTTCCATTAGCCAATTAATTAATTAATTAACGTTCTCTGTTTTCATACGTTTGAATGTTTTTCGACCCTTCCTAACCCTTTTCTGATAAATCCCTAACCATCATCTTGTTGACCATTAGCTAATCTATACCTGTCCCGTTTTTCCCATTCGATTTCGATGATTTTTCCATTTATTGATTTTTCTCGGATTTCCGGATTCTCGCCTTTCGTAATTGCTTTTTGCATTTTCTAATACTGTTTCCATCGCACTTTCCTTTGCTATTAATTCTGTGCACGATCCCGCTTTTATTTGCCATTTTTCCTCGCTTACTTTCCATTTGAATTATTATCCTAAATTTTATTTAAATTTTTAATTTTAATTTACAGACCTCAACATATCTCCCCCTTAAAAAAAATTTTTTCGTCCTCGAAATTTATGTTTTGCTGTGATTATGTCCTTGGACGTAATTTTACATGCATTTAAATATTATTAGATTGTACTTTATACTCTTAAATTATTAAATATTTTTAGAAAGAAATCTTTTAATTATTTAACGAGTAATATTATTATATTATTATCGTTACTATTATTAATATTATTCATTTCTATTACCTTATTATCATACAATAAATAAATTTCATAATTTAATTTATCATTTGAGTTTAAGAAAATTCTTATTTCGAAAATTCAATTTAGAAAATATGAAAATGTATCATGTGATAAATAAATGTGATGTAATTTATTTTTATATTCATTAACTATGGTTTCTTTATTTTTTATTTCAATATTGTATTAAATTAATGAAAAATAATGAATTCTAATCTATAAAAGAAATGCAAACAAATTTGCTAAAGGTCAATTATTTAAAAGATAGATTTATGATAAGAAGTTAAAAATCTGAATTTTTGAAGCACATAATTTGTCTGCTTTTTTTTGTAACTGCGAATAGTTCAACAATATCTCATTATATCAAATCAACTTTTTTCTATCTCTTCCTAAACAAACACACTGCCTCCTTATCGATTGGTTCCAGGAGAACTATTCAGGAAGCCATTCATCCCTTTCTGTTCTTTCTTCTGAAATTGTTGTCTAATCTGCTAGAAAGTGTGTATAAAATGTGATATGCTCAATACTCTATTATGAAGGGGAAAACGCCATCATTTCAGACCTGTGTGTAGCCGTTGGAAATTTCTTCAATTTGATTGGTCATTTGAAAGAGAGAAAATATAGCCTACTGATTTGTATTTAAAAATCGATTTTCGCTAACGAATTATTTAAAATACATTTATTTTTTTTATATTAGAGTTTATTTCATTCACACTTATTTATGGTTGACGATTGGGTTATAAAAACCATGTATGCTACCAAACGTCGAAGAAGAAACACAAAATGGTTAGATTAATTTTTTTTTGTATTAATTGTATAAAAATTCGAATTATTCTCAGTTATTGATTCTCTATCAAAACCGATGATTGATAAGTTGGGGAAAAATCGATATGCATTGACAACATTAAATTATGAGAATTATAGCACAGGTTTGAAATATATATTTATCTAATCTGTCGATCAAATCTCAGAATTCCAGCTCAAATCGGAGGTTCAATAAAATAATGAAATTTTTTTATATTCTGAAATATTTTTAACAAATGATTTTTTTTTTGGGTTTATTAATTTATATTTTTAAGATTGAAGTAGGTTTATTATTTATTCATTTTATGTAACAATTATATGTGATGTTATGAAATATCGGCAATTATAAAGCAATTCAATGATTTGTATAAAATTGTTATTAATCCTGTTATTTATTAGCATGAGGATTTGAGTGGATATAATAACATTTAGGCATTTGTGTAATGCTTGCAAATTATAATTGGAAATTATTTGAAAATTACCAAAGAATAATAATATTTGCAGTTCCCTGAAATGTTAGAGATTTAAATGAGAAATAAACTTGAAAAATTACTACTACTATTATTATTACTACTATCCATATTATTATTATTATTATTATTATTATTATTATTATTATTATTGTTATAATTATTACTGTTATTACCACTATCATTACCATTATTATTATCAATATTATTATTTTATCAATATTATTATTATTATTATTATTATCAATATTATTATTATTTATCACAATCCTACTCCAATTATCGCAATTATCGGGACGTCTATTAATTGAGGGAAATAATTTTTATCGGGACGTCTATTAATTGAGGGAAATAATTTTTTATCTGGACGTCTATTAGTTGGGGTAAATAATTTTTTATCGGGACGTTTATTAAGGGAAATACTTTTTATCTGGACGTCTATTAAAAATTAATAAATCAAGTAGACTAACGACAGTCTGGTAAGGTTATGGTTATGTGGTGAGAATAAAAGAAAAAATAATTTTTTTTTTAATAGTATCTGATTAAATTATATTTTGTTACAATTTGCATTTTTTACAATTTTTGTGTGCGAGTTTATGAATTCATTAATTGATTAGACTGGCGCCTTTGTTGAAAATTTCTTATACTATATTAGTAGCGCGATGATATTAGCTGTGGTTGTTGTTATTGTTCAAGATGAATACGGTTTACCAAGAATATGGATAAAATTGTGGTTAATAACAGAGTTGAGCAGTTGATGGGATATGCTTGTGTGTCTGTCTGTGTGTGTCTTTATGGTTTGATCGATTTTTATGTGCAAAATATTTGTCTAATTTATTCCCAGTCGCAAGGTAATTTATTTATTCTTTTTATTTATATTTTTTCTTTCATCATTATTACCATTATTATTAATATTATAATTTAAAAATAATTTTTGTTATTAATAACTTATTGGTTTATTTCGCTCGCAGCATGGTAAAAAGTTAATCTCCCCCGCACCGACCGACTCATGATATCACTTGTTTACTCAGCCTGATAAGGTATCTGCGATGAACATTAATATTCCGAATGAATTTTTTACTTATCCTGCGGTTTTTGACGTAGCCGATACTGATAGGCTCTATAATTAATTACCCTGTGGTTTCTTAACGTAGCCCGTGCTGATAAGCTTTCTAATTAATTACCCTGTGGTTCGTTAACGTAGCCTGTACTGATAAGCGTTCTATATAAGTGTCTGCTTTACCACTTTTCGTTAGTTTTGTCTTGCCAATCTTGAAGTAAGCATTTTATATTTTATTTTTCTTTTTCATATTTTTTTTGAATTTTAGTAACGCCATCCCTCAATTACTATGGACGTAAGTGATTACTTGTCTTTTGTTATTTTTTTTTGTTTTTGTGATTCTTTTTACCATGCTGTCCTCAACTACCCTCATAGTAACCGAACACTTGCAATCGCTGTCCAGGGTAGCCAAACCCCGGTGATTGCAAGTGCTCGTGTTGCTTGTTAAATTAACTTATTGATGTTTAAATTAACTTATTTACTTTTTAATTTTAATTCGTTAATTTGTTTATGCAACTACCTACACTCATGTTTTGGGTCATATATTTTTGATTTTGTATTTATACTAGAAGCAAACCTCTAATTACAGCTACTCGTATTTTTCCGACAATTTTAGCCGTATTTATACTTATTAATTTATTACGTAACTCTTAAAATCAATTACTTCACTGCACTAACTATTTGTCGAGGGCGCCATGGTACGGAGTTTTACATAGTATTTATTTCATTTTTCTTTTCAACCCTTACTATTTTAGGCTGTCCCAGAACCTAAGTTTGAGCATCTCGATGTTATGCAATGGTTATTTGACTGCCATACTAACAGGTTTTTTAATTTCTTTTTCAGGGTCCCTTTGCCACCGCGTCGAAAGGGATTGAAACGTACCTTTGCCTGTGTGGATACAGGCAGTAGGTTTGAAAGACGCCCGCCTTGCAATGTACGCAGGGAATGGGACTGTGGCATCCAAAGTCCCGTTCTGTTGGACTCTGATGACGAATAAAACTTTGAATAAATGTTCAGCATACCTTTGTTTTTAATTTATGCTAGAAAGGGTGGGGTAGTTGTGTCCCTCTTCGTGAATAGTCTTTGTTACTACTAATGTGAAATTATTCCCTACTTATTTATAATTTTGTTCTCTCGCCCCAGTGGGTTACCCATTGCTATATAGTTATGCTAATTCATTAATTACTAATCAGCCATTTAATATTATTTATTTCTAATGCTCATTTAAGGTAGTCATTTCATTATTTGCAACATTTATTTGAGTTATTCTATTTGCTCGTTTTTCTTTATTATTCATTTATTTAATTTATCACTTTTTTAATTATTTGTTTATATCAATTTGTTTATTCATTTGATTATTTACTTGGTAATCTACTTATTTTTATTTAACTATTATCTATCACTGCTAATTATTTCTTTATATCAATTTGTTTATTTATTTGATTATTTGTTAATTTACTTATATTTATTTAACTATTATTTTTTTTTCGAGGACGAAAAAACACCAACAGGGTCCGTTTAAATAATTTATTTTTTTAGTCTAATTGATTTATCTCACCATCATCTTCCGATTCCTCTATTTCTTCTACTCTCATTCGAAACATCGCGAAATCGGCTTCGTGTTGAAACAATAAGATTTCCAAACGGTCCAACCGCCTTTTCAGACGGAAGTTTTCTTCCTCCAAATCTGTTATTCTGCCCTGCATGCTACGAAACTTTTGCTTTAGTTCTTGCGTACTTGTTTTACACTCTTTGCATGACATCTCCGAGGCTTCTTGCATTCTCTGAAATTAAATGATAGTCATTTTTTTGTATCACTCTTTATTCGCAAAGCATCAACACCTCGCTTCGAATCTCAAACAAATTACACAGTTCATCCTATGGTACTTATAAAACATGCACATTGTTAATATAAATGTAATATATTTTTATACACTATTCATGCAGATCACAATTTATAGTCTTGTCTCATAATATGAATATGATGGTGGTTGAAGGATAGTTAGTTGTCTCTCTTTTACACATATCAAGATAGTGATGATTATGAAGGTTATTGATAAGATGAGAAAACCTGTTATTAAAATGTAAATGAGATATTCACAATAGTTGACTGTCAAATCCGAATTTATCATCATTAGTTTATTTGAGTTAGGTTTTGTCGTCTCTTGGGTCGGTAATTGGAAAGGCGATGTGGTTGTATATGATTTTCGTTTCGATTCATTGATTGTCTTGACTTCCACGAAAACTGTTTGCCATCTGCCTGGTTCGGTTATCCATCGCTGATATTTAACTGTTAATTCCCATGCCGTCTCTAAATCAGAAGTGTAAAGTGTAAAAAAATGATTACCGGCATCTAATATAGTCAGGGTTTTTTGTTTGTAGATAATAACAACTCTTTCATCATTTCCTGATTTTCTATATATCGTTACCGGTCCATTTCCAACACTCAGGGTTATACGATTTGACTCGTCTCTGAGATAGATAGACTGGGTCTCACTCTTAAATCGTGACCATTGGTTTCTCACTACCGTTCCATTTTCGAGGCATATGTTCTCGTAGTAGTTTGCATTAACTGAATAATTTTGATTCATTTTCAATTTCTCGTAGCGGATAAATGATTTTCGCGAGTTAAGGGTGTCAACATTTAACCCTTGAAATGTGATTCGCACTTTCACCAAGTCCACTGGCTTCCAATATATATTGATTCCGTTTATCTCTGGTTCTATTTCGATCAAGTTTCGTATCTCTTTTGTGTGCACTTCTATCGGAATTTGCGTGTACCACTTTGACATGTTCTGTCTCAACAGCCATTGGTACTTGAAATTTGGCTTTAACTTTCGTACTGCAAATATATCTTTATCATAATTCAGTTCTACCACTGGTGCCGTATTGTCTAGTAAATCAATAATTTCTATTTGGTCTGCGATCTCGCATTTACAGCTCCATACTATATTTGTTAGAGTGGAATATATATGTATTTTCTCCATTCCTCGGATTTTGTTTACCGCATATACAATTTGTTTCAATAGACATTTTTGATAATTTTCCCAATTTTGTTTTTGGGTGTAACTGAACCGGTTTCTTACTGCTATTCGTTATATGGACTGGTACTATCTGATTTTCCACTTTAACAACTTCGTCACATATCGGTAAATCATATTTTTCGACTAGCGTTTGATTTGGTTCGAATATAAAATCACCATCATCCACACTCATGGTATTTGCACAATATACCATCTCCGATTGTGGTGGTATTGTCAATGTCTGATTCACAAACACTTCACCCTCCCTGTGAATTATTTCTCCTGTTTCTCCTGCTATCAAATTACCTGTCTTTAAATCAAGTGAGACTCCGTCCAGCTGCTCTAATATATCCATGTCAATCAGACATCGTACTGGACTTCCCTTCATTATGAGTGCATCGTGCGCTATTATTCGGTCTCGAATATGGAATATGACGTTAAGTTGTCCAATTATGTTTAATTCATTTTTTGATAATGACCTCACTATTTCGTCGGTAGGCTTTATTCGCATTTTTTCCTTCGCGTTTAATACATTTTCCGATATTATGGTGTGACTAGATCCCGAATCAACTAAAGCTTCCACTTTATGTTTGTTCATTTGTATAAATATTCGGGGTTGCTTTCCTCTTTTTGTTAATGTCATCAATGAGTAGTTGCATGGTAAGCCTAACATATTTTTTCTCTCGATCTCTGCGCTAGAAGGCTCGATTCTCTCTCCCACCATTCCTTCACATTGTAATGCGATATTTTCTACTGGTTTCATCTCTCGTAATCGATCAACTGGATACACTGGTGCTGGTTGCATAAATGATTTTGGTATACACAATTTTGTAAACGTGTCTACGCTACTCGCATTCAACAGTGGCTCTTTTAAGATTTGATAGGTTCTTAACGCTTCTTTATTCATCCCACTTAGTTCTTGATTGTCAACATATAACGGTGCACTATCACCCTCGTTGTCATTGTCATTGTCCTCGTCCCTTGAAGGGGTTGTACTAGCGTAGCTCACCTTTTTCTTCTTTAATATTCGCGCCTTGAGTATCTCCAACTCCTGATATTGATGATGAGTAATGAAGAATCTAGCCAATAATGGTATGCACCCAATTACTAGTTTCCACGACCAACCTGTGATCGCGTATAATCTGTGTGTTGATAGGACCTGCGATATTATCACTTTGATTACAACACATATTACATAAATTCCAATCAATCCGGCACACGCTTGTCCAATGAACATAAACTTTCCCCAGATCTTTTTCATTGTATTATACGTCGCTTTCTTGTAATGACCTGGAGTTAACAAATACTCGTATTTTACCTTCAAACTTCCGCTTGGGAGAATTGTATCTACCATTTCCATTATTACTCTCTCTTTCTTTGATGGAAATAACAAGTTTCTGCGAGCTTCCTCAATGTCTTCGCTCGAGTAAATTCCACTTTGCGACAATTTTTCCAACGACGTAAAATTTACCAGATATTGTAATTCTGTCAATTCTAAGTTTTCCGGTGTCTTTACTTCTCGATGATCTGGTAATGCAATCCAAGATTCTGGTGTTAGTCTGTATAGTGGTGCCAACAATCTATTGCATTGTAATACTTTCGGTTTCACGTCCTCTTCTAGTAAGATTCATGTTACAGGCTCCATAAATCGCAACTTTCCATTTAAATTCACTGGTAATTCGTTGGAGCATTGGTCATACTTTGTCAGTTTAACTGGTACCGCTTTACATTTATAGCTATATAGTGCTTCACCGAAAATTCTGGCAAACACCCCATTTTCTGTAATTAACATTGGTGCTACCAAATTAGGATTGGTTATCGCCATTGCCATCCGATTTCGGAGTATTTCTTTGTTGAGATTGCAATCATTTATAATAACTTCTCGGTACACATTTTCAACAGTATTTTGGCCAAAGTGAAATAAATAATCTATTTTGTTATTAAAGTAATTTGTCAACTTGATATCTCCGGCATGTATGTTTGTTTGGGCCTCTGAAATCATTTTCTGAGATACGTATATACCTTTATAATTTGTCTCATAGACACTTTGTTTTAGTTTCTTTTCTCAGGAATCGCATCCCATCTTCCTCCGAGGTTGACATTAACACTGTTGGAGTATCTTTCATCCGTAGAGGTGTGATTCTTGTTGTTGTACTCGTTGCTGGATCCATTCTTATTTTCTCAGGCTTTTCCCTGATCTGTTCTCCCGTTATTTCTTTAAAACTCATTGATTTCAATTGCACTAAATTGCACTTTTTGGTATCGACATCGTACACCAAAATTGATTCTCCTGTCTGACAGCTAGATTGTTTCATATTGCAGAATGGATGTGTTTGTGGTTTACCAGTACCATCATCAAATGATCCATCAAATTCTCTTAATTCCGACATGTACTCTTCCACAACCACGGCTTTGTCAATTATAGCATCGTCTACTTTGTAGGGCTCTCCTTGGCAATCACCATTCGACTTTATTATTCCTCGCACGGTTACAGTCTCACGGATTTTGTGGTTAAGCTTTGCTTGTAGTTTGATATCTGCATTGATTTTCAACTGTCCTGTTTGAAAGGCTGCCAAACAATTCTCTGGAATTATTTCTATCGGTCTAGGTATCGATTGCATTTTCACCATCGATGAGTGGCTCCATTTTCCACAATAAAATACAAAAGTAGTTCGTTTCACTGTACACTCTCTCACCTTTGCTCGTCGAAACCCAGATTCTTGATATACATGATATTTTACTGGATTTGTCACTTTAAATTTTACTGGATATGCATCAGAACACTCTGCTACGTTTACCAACGAATATACTCTTCCCATTTCGGTTTGGGAGCAATCGTATGCCACCAATGAATTCGTCGTGTTTATTATTCCCAATAACATAATAATAGAAATCATCAACCATGGCAATGGAAGTTTTCCCTTTTTCCTCACTGTCTCTGTTTTGGGGCTCTCAGCCTTTTGTATCAACTTTTCCCATCCGCCATTGTTTGCGATCCACTTAGTCAAATATTTATTCGCCATTTCAGTAGCTTTCTTTATCAATGATTTTGAATTGTCACTTTCCAGACAACCATAAATACCTATCTCCAATATTATATAGGCTAGCACTGTCAATATTACATCTCGATCCAACTCGGTTCGTGTTAGGTCCTCAATTACTGCTTCCTCACAAAATTCCTTTTCTTCATAATTTCTTTTAATTATCGACGGTAATCTCTTCTTTAATTCCGTTGCCAATCTTTTTACAACTCTTTTCTCCCCCTCCGAAGTGTCATCTTCTGTTTCAGTTTCATCTAACAGGTACAATTCTGTAACTAAATTTTTTAATATTCGCTCAGTTTCGCTTGATTCATCTAAACGCTCAGTTTCGCTTGATTCATCTAAACTCAAAGATCCAATTTCCGCATCACTCTGTTTTATCCCACATATCGCAATGTCATTTTTCGTCTCAACAAAGTTCTCTTCACTTTTCATCTCATCTATGCTCGGTAGTACCCTATTATCGGTGCTCATTTCCTCAACATCCCTTGTAACTTCATTTTCCGATCTCATTTCCTCATTTTCCATTGTTTCTAATCTCAGCAATTCATTAATTTCTCGATCAATTTCTCCTGGGTCATCTACAACTTCAGTTTTAATCTCCACATTATCATTGTCTATTTCCTCATACAGAGGCCAAAACGGCACTATTACTGCATCTTTTTCCATTTCCTCACTTTGTTTTGTTGCGTACACATTATTAATACAATTTGGGTTACATCCGTAGTTTAACAAATATTCATCATCATCTAATTCTCGTCCTTTGAACGTCAACACGATAATTCCTTCATTACCTAATATCTCCGCTGCTTTTTGTCGTATTTTCTTTGCTTTTACACTCCAATGTTCCTGATAATATTCAATCCTTTGATCCGCAATATTTAACGCTATTATCAAAGACTTCGCACTATCGTCTGCCGCCTCATAATCATGTCCTAGTTTTCGGATTACCTCTTTTAACTTTGACTGATAACTTGTCGGTTTATTCGTATACGGTACGATGCATTCAAACAATCCTTCTTTCATGTCTCGATCCATTTCGATGCTCATTATGAAGTCGATACTCACATTAATTTTCTCTCTGTTCCCTGCATACAGGGTATCTTGTAAATCTGCTAGAATCTTTTCCCAATTTTGTCTGTCTGAACTCAAAGTATTAACAGCATTAACAACATTTACTTTATTTTTCCAGCCTGGTATCAGACCGCAGTCTACTAGGTACTCTTCGTCTTCCAAACATCGATTCTCAAATTTTAGTTGCACTTGCCATCCACTGTATTGACGCAGTATTCGCTCCTTTAGGTCTTTGATTTGTCCGTAGGCATTTACACGGAATTGGCACTTCACATTATCAAGTCCCGTCGTTTCCACTATGATATCAGCTAAATCCCTTGTTGACCGTAAAGCCTTGCCAAACTTTTGCATTTGTTTAAGTATCTCATCGTCTCTGTTTCCTTTGAATAACTTTGCACATAAATTTATGGCTCTCTTTAGTTCGCCTTGGGTTAGTGACATCACACTGAGTTCTGCGATCCATCGTTTCAACTGGGAGTTGTCAGTTTCCATTTTCTCAAGCCATTTTTCGACTCGGGCTAACAGTGCAGTCGGATTCTCATCTGATGCGATCTTTCGCACTTTCGTGGCAGGTTTTCCCTCACCTTCTGACACGGTTCCAATTATCATATGAGATTCAGTTTCCTCATCTGATTCAAATTTAGCCACTAATTTGTTCAGCTTCTGTCGCATTTCTCGAAATTCCTTTTCCATTTTGTCTTGAAATTCCTCTCTCTGAGCATATGTCATATTGCTGGTGTTTGGCATATCTTCTTGGAATCTGATTGATTTCTTTAAAATAGGTCTGCTGAATCTTTCTGAGTTCCTTGGGCATGATCGCTCCATGTGGCCGTATCCCTTGCACGAATGACATTGGATCTGTCCATTTGTATTCACTTTGTCCCTTTGTGGTGAAGGTGACGTTGACGATGATCTTGATCTGGTGAAACAGTTTCTGCTAATATGCCCTTTCTTTCCGCATCGATAGCATTCGACATCACTACTGATCCTTTTGTTATCTGTGAATCTCTTGTTAGGGCTGGGATTTTTCCCATATTTGAACCAACATTGATTTGAATAGTGTCCAGACTTTTTGCAATGTTCGCATTGAGGATTTTTTACCTGTCCATTTGATTGTACATTCATGGCTGATCTACTGGCTTGAAATCTATTATTTGGTCTCAAAATTGGGCTACTGATTTGATTTATTTTCTTTTCATCCCATGGTGCTCTCACAGGCGTAATTGATCGCTCACGTCTCTCCACATTAACTCCAAAAGCATCTGATCTTTTTGCACTTTTTAAATTCAGCTCTATCTTCATGGCTTTCTTCACGAGCTCATCGAAATTGGAAAAATCCACATAACATAGGGCCTTTTTGATTTCGGAGTGGACTCCGGTTATAAACTGATCTTCTAACAGCTCTTTAACCTGCTTGGCCATATCTGCTTGATCTGGTTTAACTTCAAAGGCTTTATCTGCTAAAGTGGTCAGATGATAAGCAAACTCACTGACCGATTCATCTGGACCTTGAACTCGATTATAAAATTTCTGTCGCATGATTCTTTTGATATCTCCACCAACCAGTTTCAGTGCCATTGCATCCTTCAATTTTGTCCAATCATTGCCAACATTTCGTTTGTCGACTTGCTGCCAGGCTTCTCTTGCCGCACCCTTCAGATAGAGTGGGAATCTCTGAACCATAATGGCTAGTGTCCATCCGTATGCTGAGGCGTACATATAATAATCTCCCATGAAATCTGCAAATTCAACAGGGTCTCCTCCATATTGATTGACGGGTAATTTCTGGCAACTTGCGAAATCAATCATCTCTCTATTGAGAGGCATAACAGCATTATCATTTGCCATTTGGACTTGTTTCTGACTTCTGAGGTTGTATCGGTTCACTTTGAGCTAAACTTCAAACGTTAAACAATAATTTAAAATTACTTTTCAACTTCTTTTAAATCTCCCAATAATAGCCTTTTATATCTCGTTAGCACTATTTTCACAAATTTTCACTACTTTCAATGATTCTCCGCCGACTCTCTATCACGTCGGTACTAATTCTTTTTTTAAAATTCCTTTTTCACGAGCTTCCAATAATTTACTCCGACTTTCAATCACGTCGGTACTAATTTTTTAATAATTTCTTTTTCAGTAGCTTTCAATAATTTTCCTCCGACTTTGAATCACGTCGGTACTATTTTTTTCACTAACTTTCAATAATTTTCCGCCGACTTTCTATTACGTCGGGCTCACCAGAATATATGTTGGGTTTTGGATTATTTCAAGTCGGTTCTCTCTGACTCCTGTGTTCTTTAAATCAAACAATGAACGACCCAACGTATATTGAAACAACAGGTTTACAATTTATTAACACGCTACAATTACCAATCAAAGTTTTATACGATTCTCCGCTTGGCGTTGATGCTCTGCAAACAAACAATATTCACCTTTTAATCCTTTAGATTCTCTCGGCTCTCGTTTTCCTCGGTTCCTGTTTGGTTTGATTTATTTTCTCCTTTCCGTACTCTTAATTCTATTTCTTCTTTTCCTTACTTTCCCTAATTCGTTTACCAACTTTTCCTATCGTCTGATTCTTCGAACCCTAGCTGAGGCAGAATGCCGATTTTCTCTGATTTTCCCTTTGCTTATATACTCCTCGAAATCAGGATGACAAATGGTTATTGCCGAGCCAATCTTTCGTTTGACATTTTCTCCTACGTGTTTGCTTCGGCTGTCATCCATAATGGTCCAACGAATCCAGATAATTAATGGCCCTACCGGTCTTCCTACGCGCGCTATCTTCTCCTTACTCTTTTCCCATTAATCATTGTGTCAAACTAATGGGCCCAAATCTTCCTTTTGTTTGCCTTTCTTCTTGTTTACCCAGCTCGGGTTTCCTTTATCTATCGGGTTCTCCATTGGCTCGGGTTTCCCATTAGCTCGGGTTTTCCATTAGCCAATTAATTAATTAACGTTCTCTGTTTTCATACGTTTGAATGTTTTTCGACCCTTCCTAACCCTTTTCTGATAAATCCCTAACCATCATCTTGTTGACCATTAGCTAATCTATACCTGTCCCGTTTTTCCCATTCGATTTCGATGATTTTTCCATTTATTGATTTTTCTCGGATTTCCGGGTTCTCGCCTTTCGTAATTGCTTTTTGCATTTTCTAATACTGTTTCCATCGCACTTTCCTTTGCTATTAATTCTGTGCACGATCCCGCTTTTATTTGCCATTTTTCCTCGCTTACTTTCCATTTGAATTATTATCCTAAATTTTATTTAAATTTTTAATTTTAATTTACAGACCTCAACAATTACATTATTAAAGAAATTTATTTGCAAAGCATGGGTATGATCTGGGACTCACTCAGACAATTGAACATGAAATACCATTACTCGACGAAACTCCAATAAAATTACGACCTCACAGAATTCCATACATACATCGGGAAGAAATTGATCAACAAATCAAAGTAATGAAGAAATTCAAAATAATACGATAGTTCCTCACCAATCTCATCAATAGTAGTAATAAAAAAAGACGGTGACTTAGGATTTCGCATCGATTATCGGAAATTAAACCAAGTTATTAAAAAAAATGTGCTTGAAAGAATGGTCCATTGAGCTGCCTTCATCGTCGCTCGTTCAACCTAAATTAAGGGATATAATCTGAAAATATAAAACAAAACACAACAAAACAATTTTCCACATCTTGAGTCACCAAAAATGTCAAATTTTTATGTCTTCAATAAACTAATATTTCTCAAGTAAATTTCCATTGATTTTTTTTTACTTTAAAATAGCATAATAGTACGAATAAAATGACAAATTTTTCAATCAATTATGATCGGCTGAAATTTCTGTGGAATTGGTAATTTATAGCTAAATCTAGCCAATGACAAGAGATTAAAACAGAAGGAAAACTAATAGTGCAGCCAATGGTAAACGACATAAGCTATTATATCGTTGGCAAACAATCTGAATGACTGGCTGTAATCGTAGTATTGCCAAACATAAATGATCCGCAGATGACATTGCTGCTTCATAAATTAAATTTGGTACTTCCGTGTTATCTTACCCCCAAAAATTAAATTAAAAAGAACACATACTTATTATATTTATTTTCTAAATCACGGTTACAAACTCAGCAAATGTTTGTAAAGAGTTTGTAAATGGTCATCCAGGTGGCCAGAAAACCACAATGTCGTTGAGAATAGTGTCGAACACATCGGTACTGTTGCCTAGAACACGTCTGCGACACATAAACTCGCACATGTACGAGTCAATCATCTGTCTGAGTTCCATTTTGTCCTTTCCTTTGTCGCCCTCCACGTTCTCTCAATTGTTTGTGTGTGGGCACCGGTAACAGGGTTTACAAAATTTTGTGAATGGTCAACGGTGCTGTGTGTAACCTTGTCCTGGTATCTCAGCAATTCCATCGAACGCCCTCCACTCGTCCGATACGATGTTACTCCCTGGTGCAATAGACTGAGTTATTATTGGCATCAAAATAGCTGCAGTTCGATAACCTTAATAAATTCATGTTGAATAATGTTCAATAACGTCATCAATAATGTATTCTCTCATTTTTTATATTGTTATTTTAATTGTCTTTTATAATTTAATTTTTGGGGATAAGATAACAATCTCAATCTCATTGAAAGATTGAGTTCCTTCGGGATTTAATTTAATTTCATGCTCCAACTATTTCGGCAGATTTTCAAATGCGAATTGACTGAGAAAAAGAATTTAATTTCTAAATGGAATTTCTTCCCATTTAAATTATAAAAATTATATAAATAAAAGAAAGCTAATATTTGGAAATCAATAAATCAATAGTTTTAAAAATTGATTCACGAACCAAAATATATTTAAAAAAAAATTGTTTTTGACATTCTGAGGACATTCTATCGAAACTACATGTCTGCTAACATTAAATATTATTCCGAGACAAATGGTTGTGTTTACACAATGTAGTGGCACTTCGGTTAAGAATAGGGAATTTAGTTGGTCGATTTTCCAGGGAGGGCATTACGAGTGAACCTTTGTTTGATGACAATTACTATTGGGGTTATTATTACTATTATCATTGTGTTGGGCCAGGCCATTAATTAATAATTAATAAAATAAATTAAAAAGATGAGACTGATTGGAATAATCTAACATAGCATGAATAACACAAAGGGTTTAATAAAAATCATAATAAAAATATCAAATAAACAATAAAGTAAATGTTTTTAAGACAGACCAAAAATTTTCAGTAGACCAACTGGCTAATAGATAGGCCCTTTGGAATGAATGAAGCAATCTGTTGGCGCTTAGGGGTGTGTCGGTTGAATGGGTAGGGATACTCGCGGATTTTGAATCGACTCCTTCCTAAACGCCTTCAAGACTATTGTACTTTATACCTTCTGTATACCCATGGTAACAACCATGTTGGGGCTGTACACAATGGCTGAAAATTAATGAGTAGGTGAGCTCTACAACCAAAACTACTCATTGTAATTTCTTCTTCGGGTTCTGGACTGCCGATAGAAGGTCTTACGTTACTCTTCATTATCTATTTGTCATTCATTTAATTGTGGTCCTCATTGCTGGATGCTATTCTATGTTACTTTCGAAAATTTTGCACAGGAATCCGCTCTTATTTCTTAGTTCTAGAATGTTGTCCTATATTTTCAACAAAAATTGAGGTCTTTCAACTTATACTTCGAAGAATTTGAGTAGGGTACTGCCTATATTTCTAATACGACCTAAAAACTAAGTCTTCTCTATGTTTACTCAAAATTTACTTCCTTACTTACCTAATTCGCTACATTCAATAACAAGGTATAAGTTGTTGACTCAGACGGGCCCCTCCTGGAATCCTTGTCTAAATCTCCACTAACGATGTCTGAAACATTACCACGTCCATTGGGTAAGAGAACAGTTAGTCCCCATTGCTCATGATATGGCATAATTCTCACTCCGTCCAACTGTAAAATTACTCAATAAAACTTCAATTTAAACCATGTTAAAGAAATGAACCACAAAAAAGAACAACAAAATTAAATTGGATGTGAAAAATGTTGGACTAGAAACTATAATAATTAAAATGATTATAAATTGTTAAAATTTTTCTTTTCTATAAATTAACTAAAAAGTAAACCCTGTATCAACAAAAATTGAAAGAATCAACCAAATGTAGAAAGAATAAGGAATAAGAGAGGAGAATAATGAAATAGGATAACAATTAAAACAAAAAACCACTAAAATAGGATAAATAATAAACAAATCACAAATAGATAAAAACACGGCCATAACTAACAAGCAAAGAAAAAATAATTAGAAAGAATAAAAATAAATATTAGGAGAACAAAAAATAGATACAAAAATAAAAATTAATGGTGAAAAACAATAAATAAAAACAAAGAATAAAACAGTAAATTACAAGCAGAAATCAAAAAAATAAAGAAAAAATATATAAATTAAATTAATTAATAAATTAGCAAAAAAATAAATAATTAACGTAGAAAAAGCTTTTAAAAACACAAAAATAAGGAAAAACATTACTTTACATCCTAACTAAGTCCTGATTGGACGAAACTTACTATATAAGGAAAACACTTGGTTGGATTCATCAATGTTTAAAAATTTCATACAGGGAATCTAGCTTAGCACTCATCCAGCTTTTAGTATATCAAATCCAATATCTTAACACTACCGATTATTCAGCAATTCATCGTATCAATTAACAGGAAGAATGTAAATATAAATTTTTATTTTTATTACAATTGGACTTATAGTAATGCATTGTTGATGTAATTGAATTAAAATATGATATAATTAACAATTTATGCATTTTCTCTTCACGGACGATAACCCCGTGACGATATTGCTCGAAGCTTTGAATGTGAAAGACCCAAGATCGAGAAGAGTAATGATAATAATAACGCCCGAATTGATCAGAATGGTCTGTATATGAGTATGGAGGAGAGAAAATTTGAACGAGCATTGGGCTTGGCACTAATGTTCCCTCTAAGCCATAAGCAGCAGTGCGCGCAAAGTCAGCTGCGCTGAGCAGCCTTTATATACAAATGAGCGTCAAAATGCTATAACGTGATTGTAAGAGTTTTAAAACGACACTGTGTTCTATAACTGTAGCGACTATGTTGAAAACTAAGTAGATAACCGGTCTTCGCTGCTGGTGGTCCATTTACATCGACAATTTCCGTGTGCTTTTTACTAGGAACAACTGCCATGAAACGGTTGAATTAAATAAAATGCGCTGAAAATAATTTTGCTGCGCGCGCAAGCGCGCAGCTTAGAGGGAACGTTGCTTGGCACCCAGAGATGTTGGACCTCTAGGGAATTGCGAACGGAGAAAGGTATAGGTACGTCGAGTGAGCGACAAAATCCAGTAAATAAAAGTTCGGAAGAAATGGACATCGAGAGATATATGCCAATGAGTTTGACAACTGATTTATGTCGAGTTGAGGGGTGAGGGTGTCATATTCAAAGCACGAGGGGTATGGTCGATGGACGGAATCTGATTTGAGTTTTGGTAGTATTTTTAATTGATATACTGAATTTGTTTCATTCAATTTTAAGTATTCATATTTATAATTTCATATATGTATAAACATAGGTTGACCCGTTTGCTAGGGTCACCTGGGGATTGTTGGCACTTGTGCTAGTAGTCGCCAGATGATCGTGGTAGATGGCGAGACGAAAACCTACGACTTTTTCTCTAGCGACAGCCGATTAACGGAATTAGGGATTGGATGTTCTCATAGAGTGAAATAATTTACATTTTTATAGATTGCGTTTTTGAAGAGTTACATGAAATTCCATGCAATAGGTGAATTAGTGAGATTCCATTCTATCCTAAAACTAGTGATTACCGACATCAGCATAACTTAGCGACAAGAGAAACTTTAGGTAGTCTCGTAAAGAACTCGTCGTCTTGAAATATTCGATTTTCATTCATATCGATAGGTTAGAAATTTTTCCCTGGTTAATAGTTAAACAATCCATAGAGGCGAGTTTCTTGATAAATTTGTTTAGACATTAGATTCATCACGGAGGTGGAGTATCTTATCTCTATAGGAAGCGCGTTATTTTCCAAGACATTCGGTCAAACGAATTCACTGTGTTTATTATATCAAATATTCATCGACAGGAAGCTAGTTATTCACTTTAATTGATATGTGGCGCGATCAGCTTCAGTGTATTTTCCGTGAATAACGAATGTAAATAATCAGGGGCAGTCTACCGATTTAGTAGTTAAGGATAGTCCGACGCAGTTTACATGAACATATCTAATCGCAGGAAATTTAATGAGCGTCAACAATACGTAAGTAGCGCACAACATAAACAATTTTCTAATACTTTGGTAAATGAACTAATTAATTTTGATAGACCTTTTTCTCACTTATAAAACAAAATTACATCTTTAAGTTTGGTTTTCCCATGTTTCTGGGATGGGAATAAACTGAGTGTGAATGATCTGAGACTATGGAGAGGAATGACCACCTGGATGAAAAGAAAGTTAGAAAAATTTCTCAAAAGAGAACATAGATTTCCTAATAAAATCACTATTTAGTTAGATAGCATTTGTAAAAACTAAAGCGAGAATCTACGAACGAAGGAGGGAAATAAAATTCACCACATACGAAATGTAAGATTTAATAGGGAAAGTAGTTAGAGGGACCCATATAAATTTAGATTTCATAGACAAATTCCTAATAATTCTTTACATAGTAGATGACACAATAAATTTTCTTAATAATTTTAAAGAGATAAGGCAATTTTTGATCAAATCCCACTCATTGAAATATATTGAAATTTGTTGTGTTAATTTCTTTTTTTTTGAACATATGCACGGGGCATGGAGTGAATTTCTCACCATTGGTCGACCCAATTCTATCGGGAACGTCAAAGAAAATCGACACAATGACAACAGGAGATAAAGGAAAAATCTCCACTTCGTCACTCAATCGTATCGATGAACCTACCGCTCCAACTTCAAAGAAACGTAAACGCCCCTCTCGGGCGGAGAAGAACCAAAAACGTCGGGACACAATTGCCGCTTTGGAAGCGTCACTATTCGCGGCTCAAGCTTCGAAAAACCCAATTTCAGAAGTATGTGTACCTGTCCCAAGAGAATCTTATCGACTCGTCCCATCTGGAGTAGTCCAAGTACTGGAAGAATCTCGGCTTCAGGTGGACATAGATGCCCTGATAGCCGAGGGGGAAGTGTTTCTATGAATATCGATATATGATTTCCGAAATGGTATTCTTGATCCGCACGAACATTACCCCAGACATTCTGTGTAAATATTGTAATCATGGTATCATGCTGAATCTGACTTATTGGAGTAGTTTTTGCTTTACTGTATATAATAAATTTTATTGGTATTTACTACATGTCTTCTGATTGTTGGTTGATTGTCGTACTTGGAGTCAACCTATCTGAAAAGTATCGCTGTTGAATAAGTAAAGTCGTCCCCTTGGACCAGGGTCGTACTGTTTGAATGAATGAGCGAGGTAAGTCCTATGGCACTCTTGAACCTGTACTGTGAACCTTACTGGGATTAGTCCTACCACGGGGGCTCACCTGCTGGTAAGTTCCGACCTGCGTGTGCATTCCCAACGTGACACATCATCACGGGCACTCGTAAGGGAGATGATTTGCAAATCATGCCGGTTGCTTAGGGAATCAATTCTGAGCACGTGAAACATGTTCTTCTCCCCTATGTAACCAACACAAATGTTCTAATAAGGCTAAACATTTTCAATACATATACTTACCGACGTATTTAAAAATGATAAATTTCTAGATCTTTAGTATAAAATGATTAGTGAGTTCAAAGAAATTAGTTTGAATAAATCACTATCAAAGGGCAAATAATAGATTTTGATTTTATGTAGTGACGTAATTATTACATTATAGAACATTTGATTTAAATATTACATGGGAATAATGATGGTAATGGAAATATACGAATTTTGATTAATGTATTCTAGAATCGACAATTAGAATTAGAGTTTAATATTATAATTGTCAATTGGAGTTATTATAGGCATGCAGATTCGGGAACTAATCTAAATTAAAGAGGGTGATATGTTGGAGTTCAACAAGAGAGGTACAAAAATGAGGTGCAAATCAATAAAAACACCAAATTCACAATAATAATCTAAAGTATTAAAATTAAATCAGAAGAAATTAAAAATGAATATTTTAGGAGGAAACTGGTATGGGCGGAGGCCGAACAATGAGACGAGTTCAAATATGATAAAATCAGGGGGTTCCTAGAAGGAATTAATTACAAAAAAAAATTATATAGGTAATGGGAACCCCGGGCTAATGGAGAACTCGAGCAGTGTGAGAGGACCCGAATGGTCAATCAAACTAGCTAGAGGCAATTAAATCAGCCAACTAATAATTAAATTGGAGGAAGCCATCAAAAAGACGAGTAAATTCCCCAAATTAATTAGATCGATAAGAGAAAGCCCAGAAAAAAATATAAAGCAATTTGATCAGGGGGTAATAAAATTACAATATGGGTATAAAAGCGACCGGCAAGTAAACAGAATCGCCAGTAGGTCGAAGAAACGTAAAGGGATAATCTAGCGAAAGGAAGCAAAGGAGAATTGAACTTGTTGATAACTGAATATTTTCGACTCGAGTGTACCAGAAAGGGACATCTCCATTCGGAAGATTAATCCCTGTGCAAGATTCAGATTGGTATTGAAAAGTGCAGAGCAAAATAGTTGTTTAAAGTTGGGGTTGCTTCATTAAAGAGTGTAATCAAAAGTGTAATTGTATTAGTCTCGAATAAAGATTATTTTGTTTAGTTTAATTTCAAAAAGGACACCAAGGGATCAAACCGTGACCACGACTTGCCCAAAATACCGAACAAAAATAAGGATCGTAAGGAAGTTCAGGTAAAACACAAAATTAACGAAAAAATATATAAAAACAAATTCAGAGAATGCGATATTAAGTACAGAAAAATAAAAGTTTAAAAAATTTAAAAATAGAATATGAAATAAGAAAATACATTTATAATGTTAAATTATCATAAAAGGAACAAGAATGGCAGAAGCGTGGCGAAATTCAATACAGAGTCGCGAATAAGGTAAGTTAAATAAATTAGAAATTTTAAGAAAATTAGATTAGAAAAAACATGAATATAATGCAAACGAATTAAAAATAAACAAAAACGAAAGAAATTCCGAAATCCAAGATGGAATCGCAAATAACAAAAATTATAAAATTTTAAAAATAAAGTGAAAATTTATAAATTTAAAATATTTGAAGTTGTTTTAACACAAGCACACTAGCGTGAGCATTCTCAATCAATATTTATGCTGCAATCTATGATAAAAGATGATAATACCTTGTACATTTTTATATACCTCTTCCGGCTTGCATCGTACGCATAAACTGCCATATCCTTCTTATTCAAGAAAGGTTGATGCTTGATTCGTTCAGCAATCGCATGTTGTAATAAGAAATCTGTTTAAATGAACATTTCCTAACCACAAACCATTACAACAAAAGCTCCATCGGTAACTCTTAATGCAGCTATCACTTTACTGTTAAAATCAATTAGACCATAATTTATTAAATTTATTAGAAACCCCTTTTCATGAGTTTTATAGTCATTGAAGAGCTTCTATATTTTTAAAACATTTCAATATAGCATTCTGATGCTAGTCTAGTTTCATTATTGCATTCAGCTTTAAACAAATTATGATCATTTTCATTATCAATATGATAAATTCCAATTCCTTTAAAACACAAAATTCATTGGGTTTCTTCAAAAAAAAGTTATAAGCTCCAATAGATTTCATTTAATTATTCAAAATAAATTAACAGTTTTTACAAATTTTATTTTTTAAACCTCTCCATTATACTACATATATAAACAACTTAAAATAAAAGTTATTTGTTTTTAAATTAATTTTTAATTTTAAATTTTAAATAATTCGACTGATCTCAATGGAATTCTTTGAAATTTCTTTTAATTTTTAAATTTAAATATTACATAATTTATTTACTGTGCGAACCAATGCCTGCCTTAGACAATTTTGGTGCTACATAAAAAGTGATATTAGTAGCACAAACAGCCCCACAGACAGCAATTTCGGGATCCTAGGCAGAGCATTTTATGGGCCCCTAAACAATTGTTAATCGTACAACGCATAAAATAGCAGATGACGTTTTATTTGACGTAGTTGCCTGTGGCCCGTGGGTGTGTTCTATAGTACATAAAATGATACGCATGGTTTCAGTAATGATAGTTAGTAAATGTAACAGTTTTTAATTCCAGCATTGAAAAACAAAATTTTATTTTTGAATATTGATACCGATGTTGATCTAACTATTTGTTGATGTTCGTTCAATTCATTCTGATGCTTGAAACTTTAAACTGATTGTAGTTAAGTTATATTACATTTAAATACATAACAAATCTGGGCATTTGCACACAACAAATAATTTTCATAACACCTCAAAATTATTGGTTACTGATTTCATATCATTTGTTATCCTTTTCGATCCTCCTTTCAACTTTATAAATGTTTATCACTCTTAACCTACTCTCAAGTTTGACGAATTATTTAGATGCAAATCACACGTATTTGACAACCTTCACTTTGAGGTTTCCATAACACGTTCTCATCATAAAAATAAATAGTCAATCGACAGCATAATACATTTAAATGGTAAATTCCATTCAAAATTAAATGAGATTGCCAAGATTACAATTTATATCAATATTAAAAATATTAATTTGCGATCGTTTAGGTTCATACAGATTAGCTTCAAACAATTTTTATAATTTGTAATTCGTAGTTCAAACCTTAGAAAAATCAAAACTGACAAATTCCGTAACCAATCAAATAATTTAACATTTAATGAAAATGATTTCTATTTAAATAAATTAATCCCAACAGATTTCCTTACAATTTAATTCATAATATATAATAAATTAATCTTTTAAGATCTTAATTTGACTTTAGGAAACATTTTCCTTCTTGTTGGAATTCCTATTAGATCTTTATTATAATAAACGTTGAATTTGTGAACTCCTCCATCATAATAGATATGTTTTCCATCATCTGAGATTTTTTCTGGTAACAAACCTTAGTTTAAATTAATGCTGTATAATTTCAATTAGATATTTACCAGCACGTTTACTTCGTTCAATCAACAATTCCATAGCTAATTGATCTTTAAGAGACAGCTTTGTTGCATCTATGGGTATAACATTTCCATGTTTATCGAGAAACTGTTTCAATATTAACACATCCTTTCAAAAGATATTGTTAAAAAAAATTTTCAAAGTAATTACCGTATATTCGATACGTTGGTTTAACTGCCTTTTAAGTGTGCCAAAATTAGGAAATATATATTCTTCATTTTTGTTTTCTAAAATAACTCCTTCTACCTAAGTTAAGATAAATCCAAAACAAGTAAGATAAAATTTATACTGTTATTTTGTTATCCTTTTTTGTAGATTTAACTTAAATCAAGTTAATTAAAAATTTTAAATATTAGAATTTTTAAATTTACTTTCCTTAGCATGCAAAAGAGATGAAACTGAAAATCTTCTACTAATATTAAAAAATGTTATCATCTTAAATTAAATGAAAATGTTGATTAATTAAACAATCTTAAGTTAAAAGTGAAACTTGAAAATAAATTCTGCCTATTAATATATTACGATAACATTTAACATATATATTTTTGTAGTTTTTAAATTGGATCACTAATATTTAACCAGTTTTTTACAAGTACAATAATTTTAACAGCAAGATTTATGTAATTAGTTAAGTACTTTAGAAACATTTCTAGTATTGAATAATCGAATATATTTTTCATAAATTGCGTAATTAAAATTCCAAAAGTAAAATAAAAAACTAATGTTTTACTGAATTTATATAAAAGAATCAATATAATTTCAACAAACTAGAAGTTTTGAGCGAATATTATATAACAAAAAATTCATCCAATATGTTGGGTGTAATGGCACATTTAAGTTTTGCTAGTGTTAGTGATTAGGAGGTGTGTTGTTTAAAAAGTGCAATTTCAGGCCTTGTATCAGGTGTTCACCAAGCATGAGCTCGAAGCTCGTATCCTCAATCTCCCCTCAGCAATTCGCGCGAATCCTTTACCTGTGCTCTATCTGGCAGAAAGCACATCGGCCTCCTGTTATTCCGCATATGCAGGTTTTTTTCTTTGTTGACCTCGGTCCCACCAACTCCAGCCTCAGTTACATTGAACACAGTTTTCGGAAAGAAACACCAGAAAGAGATCAAAGAAGGCTATTGATCTCAGCCTTCTTTGCAATGATATTGATCCGCACGAAATGGATATACAGGCGTCGTGCATTAATTGTTATTGGTAGCTAGGCTTGGACAACTTGTTCGAACTAGATCAGTTGTTGGCCGACGCGGAACAATTGTTCAGAACAATATTTAAATTTATTACCTTGTTTATTTTCATTTTCTTTTTATATTTAATCTCAGGTAGAGATCTTACGATCCCCTAACTCCTGCGTTAACAACACGCACTACAACTTTTGAAAATCATGATAAATGCAAAGTATTAGTACCTTGATTCTTGAGTAATTAACATCTAGGTAAGACCTCCTATCGGTAGTCTTGAATCCGTTTAGAGAGTCTAAGGGGGAGTAATTTTAACGCAGAACCTCATATGTCTCTTATCTCCAACATCTCTAACATCTCTCAACATCTCTACATCTCCAACATGGCCGTAACCATGGGTACCTAGTCGTATTGAAATAGTCATACGGTGTTTCACGAAATCTCTTAACAACTCTTCATACACACCCTAGTGACTGGAAATTTCGTTTTGTCTTATCCGTAAACACCAACATGGACTTCATCAGTCAACGCATTTCAGTGCTGACAATCCTTGTCACTAGAGTTACTAAAGAGTTTACTTATGCCTTATTGGGCTTAAATTGGCGCGATTGCAATAAAGCAGAGACTAATTTAAACAAAATCAGAAGTCTTTTTTAGAAAAAGAATTTTTAACTGGGGACTTTGAAAAATATTATGAAATTTGCTAACTGAAACGTTATTAATATATTTCAAGGGACGTAACTAGGAGAATATGTCAAGAAATTTATTATCTCATTTTTTTAGAAATTTCCTGCCAGATCAAGTGACCACTATATATTAGATTTCTTTGGAATTCCAGGTGTTGAATGACCAAGGAAGATTGAAAAATTCATATTAGACAGAAACTATTAGACACGATCCAGCAAATACCGTGTTAATACATACGTAGAAAAGAGATAAAGCATTCAAAGTGCTCAATGTGGTCAACTGAGATTCCAATTCAATTCAAATTCTGATTAGATATGACTAACAGTGATTTTGTGCTGTATAGTCTGGGTTTTCAAACGATGGTACTCAGAAAAAAATTGTTTTACTAACTTATGATTAAGACCCTACATGAGCCTGCAATTTCTTCTGACTAATTGCAAAGGGTCTTCACATTCATGTCATGGTTTTGATTTGATATTTGAAATGGTACACTAATATTTGATTTTTCCACCTAGCGATATGGTAAAGATAAAGTTTGAAAATCGCGGTTGTATAGTATTTAATCAGTGAATATTTTTATTTGTTATATATTTAATTCATATCTTTTAAAAAATATTACTCATATATACTAATTTTAATAAACTTCCAGGCACATCTAAGTTAAAAATGTTCAAAAATTGTGATTTGTCAATAAACTTTTTTCTTTTAAAACGAAGATCCTTTAAAATAATTAATGCGGAATCAGTAATAATTTAAATATTAACTATTTAATAACATCGCAAAATGTCATAAAGATCAGAAATATTCCAAATAATATTACATCTGTAAGCAAAATATTTCCAAATAAATACAAAAGGCATTAGAAATTTGTCTCGTCTGGTAAAACATTTTCCGGCTGACTGGAATTTGAAATTTTGGTAAAAACAGGCTTCATGTTCACCATATTCTCAATGGGTTGATAAGCCATAATCTGAAATTCACAAATCTATAATTAGTTTTTTATTTAGGATTTGCAATTTTTATCGCCAAATCAATAGTAAAATATTAAACTTGCATCATTTGCTAAACACAAATAAACAAAATATTGATTAATTAACGATTAAGTCAGGGTTTCCAAACTGTGTGGCGGCCCTGTGCGCCTCAAGAAACGCCTTCAGCGTTCGGTGACAAACGCTAACGAGGAGAAATAATCCAACCAAACCGTCATTTCTTATGCAGTAATAAGTGTGCACGCTTCAAGGTACGTTTATTAATAGTGTCGGCGAGAACTATATTGTTCCGAAAAACTAAATACTTGCTCTGGGTACACCCAATAATTCAATTCCGCAAAGTTTTTTAATAATAGTGGAAATAAATCCTAATTTAACACATGACAAAATTGTTCTCTCTTCTTCTAATCATTTTTGTGGTAAATTCAAATTCACTGAAAGCGAAATGTATAATAAAAGTTTAATTATTATTAAAATTTAATAAGCCAATAAAATCGAGTGCATTATATACATTTAGTATATATTAATTTACAATTAACAAAAGAATAAATAAAAAGAATTTTCAATCCAGGAATCGGTCTCAATTTTACATTTCGTTTTCAATTGTCTTGAAATTACCACAAAAAAAATCAGAAGAAGAAGAGAAATTGACGATTTTTTAACGTGCCAAATTCGGATTTGAGTTCATTTATGTCAATTAATTCATTTCATTTTAATATATTATATGTGATAATATCCATTTTAAATGGATAAATATCTACATGGATTGAAAAGAAAATTAAATGAAGCAGAGGAAACCCGTATGAGTAAAGATAATATAAAAAGCAAGAATACATCTACGCAAAATATTAAACCCAAACATAGAAAATATGATCCAAATTATTTGTCATTGTGATTTACATGTAAGATTATTAATGATCAAGAAAGACCATGTGCTTGCTCTGTAAGAATATTTTGGTCGCAGATAATTTAAGCCAAATAAATTAAAACGACATCTTGAAAAAGGACATGGAGATCACGTTGACAAGGCAAGAGAATTTTTCCAAAGAAAATTAGAGATTTTAAATAAACAACAAAAAATATTTACAAAAGCCATGTCCGTAACATCGAAAGCATTACTTGCATCGTACAAGATTTCTTATGGAATTGGTAAATGCAAAAAACCCCATTCAATCGGATAAGTATCTTGTAGAACGATTATGATCTTAGGTTAAGTTTAGAAAATTCCATTATTTAAAAGAAAATTTTTGGGCATGTGATTAACACTGATTGTGGTTAAAAATGAAATTAAAAATTAACATTAACGTCGCCAGAAACAATAGGATCGGTATGATATGGGAGGCTCGTTTTGTCCACCACAAAAAAGTTTTCTGTCAAAATATTGATACACGAGACACAATTTTATTTGTATGCAATTCTTTAATTTATATCAGTTTAATAATGCCACTTTTATTCAGAAAAATTGGTAATATATTAATTAAATTTTCAAAGAATTAAAAAAACAAAACAATATATTTTGTGTTTATCTACATTAATCTAAGTGATAACAAGTTCATAGGCTCTTCAACTAATAAAGAAGGGCGCAAAATAATTTAGCGGCGTGATTATATCTATGGATATTTCACATATATTGAGAAAGCGCAAACTCAGGGCTATTTCATGCTACAAAAACTTTATAAAGCGCACTCAATAAAAGCTATGCCCTGCAGATAAAAAGAAAGTCCAGGATTTATTTCATAAACTTAATGAATTAAAAAGGATTATAACTATTAATACATGATTAATAGAGATTTGTATGTTGTTTGACTACCATTCAAAAATTTCACTTCTATATCAGATTTATGCAATATTACGTTTTCATCTTTTTGAATAACGCTTATCCTAATACATTTATATCCTTAAAGATATATATCGTTTTCTTTTTATTTCTTTCAATTTAGACACTTGGTGGCCAGTCCATATAGTTATATAGTTAATGAGATCAATTTTAGAATTTTCTGATTTAATAAATTGACATTTATTGTTCTATAGACGTTACACATCGAAAAACAATTTTTTATCATTTAAATAATTATTGTTATACATATTCTGTTAGGCAAAAACGTATTTTAGATTTACATAGTTGAAGCATAACTGAAATACGTTGGAACAGC
Organism: Schmidtea polychroa; assembly: GCA_959609185.1. Classification (NCBI taxonomy): domain Eukaryota; kingdom Metazoa; phylum Platyhelminthes; order Tricladida; family Dugesiidae; genus Schmidtea; species Schmidtea polychroa. The sequence continues at coordinate 147,628 of CAUHTR010000022.1, read as the reverse complement.
ATGCAGACACAACATCAAATCGAGTCGATATAAAAACACGACAAAACACCAAGTAATCACAACTAAAAGAATTTACACAACATCAAAATGATAAACACAATAGTAAAACAAATGAAACAAAAGCAAGATGCATGATACGAAGCTAACTCAAACACAATATATGGAAATAAAGGAAGTAAGCAAATTTGATTTAATGACGATAAGATGAAAATTAGATTTCCACAAAATATCATCAGAAAACGAACTAAGAATAAAATTAGAATAGAAGCGAACAGAACACTAGAATATTTTAAAGAATGGTGAAATCCATCATGACTGCTAATTAGCTAGTGAGAATTAACTAAAAGATAAAGATTTAAGAACTAAATTAGCAAAAACTATCATGAAATAACATAAGAATTAAGTTAAATAGGAATAATTTAATAAAATCATTAAAAGAGTATAGAATATTCTAGTAAACGTCCATATCCATCACGGTGGTGATATTGATTAAAAATAAATTAAATATAAAAATGAGAAAATAAAATAAATAATAAATTACGAAAAATCGCCATCAAAATTAATAAAAATTAGAATTCAAAATTTAGTAGAATTAAAATAATTCAAATTTGTTTTACTGCACCAATGCACGCAGACATACTCACACACCAAAATCATACTATATATACCGACACATTTCAGTCACAATTTAATATTTTTGTGAATCCATTTTGTGAAGCAATTTGGTGAATATATTTTGTTAATCACATTTGTAAACTAAGTGAATCAGAAATTTTATGCTTTTGGAAAATATGGAATTTTTTTGTGGTTGTAATATGTTTAATTTTAATAAACCGGTGTGGGCAGAGATTTTGATTTCTGTTTTACTTTTTAAAGAAATGAAAACGAGATCACTTTCTACGGCTAAAATCGAAATTGTTTTTTCCGATCCACAGCCACCACACCACACTGGAAGTAAGCAAAATAAAGACATATTTCACTAACGAGGAGTGGAGCAGTTCTACTGCGCCGTTTATAGGATAACTCCGTGTGTCCACGTGGCACGTGAAGGGTGGTGTAGTGATTTTACAGGCGTTTTGAGATTATTAAAAAAACATTATAAAAAAAATAATAAATTAGATTATTAAAAAACGTTTGTTTACATTTTATGTTTTTTTGTAAATTAGTTTTTGAATTTTGCTTATTAAGAAATTTATTATAAAGATATTATATATTTAGTTATTTTGTATATTAACTTTTAAATTTAGCTGATTATAAAAAATTTGTAATAAAAGTTCTAAAAGACAGGTAAATTATTTTCTTATTGTTTGGAACTGACTATTTAATAAGTACACATTGAAGATATAGTTGACTAATTTGATTGTTACAAATATCTACCAGGCATTTTATCTTCTATTGTGAATTATTGGATTTTACATTTGTGCGCTGATGAAACATTTTCTATTAAGCAACGATAATATAATTCATTTAATTATCGGTCTAAGCTTAAAAACATTTGTTATTATCGTAATATTGGTCTCATTTTGCGTCTACTTCATCATTAAAGAAACTTCACCAGACAAGAAAACTTGCGATGGAAATAAAGCAGTACCCGAAAACGTTAAATTATTAAAATATATCTGTAAAAGTTCAACTGAATTGGCTGATAAAGAGTGAACCAAACGAACTTGTGGACAATAATACTCCAATAATATTCCAACAATTATCAAAATAATAAAAATGCCACTCGTCTATCTTGTACTCAGTACTCAGTACTCACGGAACGTCAAACAGCAAAGATAATTTATATAGAATATCGGGCATTAGGCCGGACCTTTTAGTTCGGTTGTGATTCGAAGGATCTTGTCATACAACAGTAACGGTTTGTCACACTAATGTCCAGTGAACGGCGTAGGATAAGCAACTTTTCATTGTATTGTAATGTTAATAGTGTTAATAGCTCATGAAGACAACACTTATAAAATCAACTCCCAAACTACACTATTTTGTTTAACATAGGACACTAAGAGTTCGTTTCCCTAAAGTCCAGTGGGCTATGGATAACGAGCGTTTAAAACACATTAGACTTAAATTTCTAACAAAATACAATAGAAACATAAGAGCAGTATCATAAAAAGTCAAAGTAATAGGTCAAATCATCGTGCTCTCAGGAAAAAATGTAAGGGCAGACCCCTGGCAAATTTTCCAAATTTTCAAAACTTTAAATTTGGGTGGAAAGTATAAATAAAATAAAGGGGTGATACCTGTAAAAATATTGAAAGTCAACCCTGATTATTAAAGTGAAGTAAGTAAATGAAACTAAAAAGGGCCGTTACCTGCCCAAAATATCTGGAGATTTATGCATGAAAATAAAATGTAAGGGGTTTAAAAAGAGGGCTGTACCCCATTCCAAATTGGGAATATTAACACGTTGACTGCCATATGCCCCGCCCGCAGTACACAGTACATTTTTATACATTTTTATACCACAAAACATTGTTTTTCAAAAAGATAAAAAATAACCTGTGTACAGCCTGTGGCACACGCAGCACATAATGAAAACGGTATTTACTAGGTGCCGCGTGTACCGCCGGCTGCCACAGTCTATAATGTACTACGGCACCGTAGGAATGTAGTATTTATATATATGGTGGCAGTCAACGTGTTAACCTAAATCAGGGATACTAAGCAATAAATGATTAGGATTAAAAACAAACCCGTGGCCGAGAACGTTGAAGGAAATTTCAAATGACTATAGCTAACGAGTTTAAAGGGAGTGGCAGTGGAACTTAGTATGTAATTTATAAACCAATCGTGGGAATAGACCCTACTAAAGTTTGAAGATGAATTCGCATTCATGTTAGTATATGAGGTTTCAGACCAATTCGCGACATCAGGAAACCGAACCCAAAACCGACAACTCTGGTAAGCCAGTAAAGTAGTAAAGACAAATTCAAAGAAAATTCAAACATCAAAAATGAGGGTAGTATCAATGGGAAAAAGCTAGCAATTCTAACTCCAAACTCTGTAACACTAAACGAGTTTATTTTGATACCCCTTAGTGACAATTAAGCTTCTAATAGCCGAAGCGCCTACATACAAGTTATAGTTATGAAAATTAACAAGTATGGATAACTTTTATTTATATATGTCATTTCATTATTTGTTACTGACTATTTGTTACTTGACTAACAGGTTTCCACTTGCCAAAATAAAAATCTTTGGCGACCCGTTGGCAATTAAAATTTGCGCCTAGGGGTACGAAGTGAGCGAAGCGAGCAACGGACAATTAGGGGGTCTGGGCGGAGATTCAGCGGCCAACACTTTTGGGAGTATTTAGGTGTAAAATTAGTTCTTTTTGGCAACTTCAAAACAACAATTTTGTTCACCCATAGGGCAAGCAAAAAACGAAAAACAGTCAGAAAAAATTATTTAATTATTTAATTAGTTGTTTTATGAACTGTATGGCAAAGTCGAATAGGCCTAATAAGATGGTGGAAGACGTCGGAATTATTATCATTGTTGATTTTATATCTTGTGCTAATAATTTTCAATTTTAAATAACATTTTATTGCTAAATTATAATTTTGGAAAATTAAATCATTAAATATTATTTTTTATTTTTATTTTTAATTTTTTAATTTTTTGATTTGGCGACCCACAGGTTGGGAAACGCAGGATTATGGTATTATGAAAATATTGGGTTGTGCATAATCATCGTTTTTTTCAACAAGCAAGATTATTTTCAACACAAAAGCCAACCACAAACAGAAATTAATAAAATGAATGCCAACAGGAGTGATGGTTGTACTACGCCTTGTATACGGAGTAGTTTTATTCACATGTTTATCAGGAACTTCTTGGTGACCAGTGTGGACAGGGATCAGTATCGACGGTCTACATGCGGTGTTAATGTTAATAATTAAATCAACCCAGGCCATGACGAACTCTTAGTTCGTGCGTAGCTCCAAGGTCCCAAAACAACACCAACCGTTCATCGTATCTGAGTCCAGTGGGTAGGAGCGATCGACAACTTTCTTAATTAATGTAAATGACTTATAGCGCATGATGACCACATACCTAAATCACATTTAAATAAAAAGATTATAAGACACTAAGCGGTTGCTTCTCAAACGTCCAGTGGACTGAGTGAAACAAACATTTTAACATTATTGACGAAAAAATCATCACCACATACAATGAAGATTAAAATTTATTTAACATCACTGAATATAGAGCAGATCATCGTGCTTTAATAAAAAAATAATTATAGCAGATCTCTGCCCAAATTTTTCAAAGTCAGTTTTAAACTTTGAATTTCAGGGAATGTGTGAATCCTTATCCGAAAATGCTGGTGGTCAATTGTAACTTTGATTGTAAGGAAATAAATGAATACAAAAGGGGTAGGTAGTCCCACAAGGTTTACTGAGTAGTTATTTTCGAACACGTACTTGAATCAGAAGTAGTGTAGCAAAGTAGGTTAAGAGGATTTTCTCATGAGTAGTAAAGCTTCGAGTATAGATTGTTGATAAAACAGTTAATACTTAACAATAATTATTATTCCATTTATCGATAACTATGTAATTGTTTGTTTTATATTACATTTGATTATATTACCGTATTTCATATTGTGGTATATTGAGAGGTATGGTGTAGTATGCAAGAATTGAATTAATAATCGTAGTATTTCAAAGATGTACGTTAACCAAGGAGGACAGATCCCCTTAAAATTTTCAAAGCCATCAATCTTAACTTGCAAGATAAGGGGATGTACGAATCATTATTTTGTTATAAATTACGGAATCGAAATTTCCTTTTCCTTCTTTATCTACGGCTTACAAAAAATCAAAACCCCAATATGTCCATGTTGAGCACGATTTGATTTTTCATCAGTGATTCTTTGTTATAATTATACAATTGTCTGTTTCTATTTTATGAATGGCTAAGATTAAGGTGTTTTTCGAATATTTATTCATGATATCAATTATTGCTCTTTTGGTGTTACTAAAAATTATTCTACTATAAATAGATTAATTAAATTATTAGTAGCTTAATCGGTTATTTTGGATTTTCAATTGTACGGGGTTGAAATATTTTTTCGTTATAATCGATACTTGATCGCGGAAAAATTGGGCCAGGAAATTTATTCGGTTATTATCAACCCACTTAAATATGATGATTAAACTTTAATTTAAATCCAATAAAAATTAAATTTAATTAAATTAAACTTTAACCATTTTGTTTTATTGAATTAATAAAACTCGCCATCAGCAATGAGGCTGTACTCTCATTTGATTGGTCAAAGAAAAATATATATAGGCTGCTCAAACAGCCAGTGAAGAGACAAAAAATTTAACCAAATTTAACCATTTTTTCATTATATGCCAATCATTGTTATTCACAGGTAACATAGGTGGTATATTCTTAATTTTTCTTATTTGAGTAATTATTATCTGATCGTGTATTGATTTTTAGTAAACATTTAAATAAATTTTTCTTTAAAAAGTCTTCATCTTAATGCGTTTCAGATATTTTATTTTTTTTGACAGCTCAAAAATGCAAGTAACCAACAGACTTGCTGGGTTTAAGTGCAAGTCGGTATCACGGTCTGACTCCTTTGTGTTCTTTATCAAAATCAAGGTAACCCAACACAATAATTTTATTCAAGACTAATACAAGTACACTTTTTGATTACACTCTTTATTGAACAATTACAATCTTTAATAACTCTTTGATCTGCACTTTTCAATAATACAATAAATCTCACGTAGGGATAATCTTCCAACGGGAGATGTCCCTTTCTGGTACGTTCGATTTCTAAATATCTAATTATCACAACTGCTAAATCCTTTTACTCACTCGTTTAATTCTACTAAATTTTCTTCGACCAACTGGCAATTATGTTTCTTTGCTGGTTCCTTTTATACTTGACCCGTCAATTGATTTTAATTCGTCAAGCCCTTCGTATCCAATTTCCCGGGCTTCCTCCTATCTCTTTCTCTCATTGTCCTAATTTAATTTTCGTCGACCGATCTAATTTCCCCTTTGATCTACCATTTAGGCTCTCCCATGACGCTAGGGCTTTCCATTATCTCGGGCTTCCCATTATCTCGGGTTTTTCATTATCTCGGGCTTCCCATTAGTTAATTAATTTTTAATTAATTTTTGTTTTTTGTAATTTATTCTTTCTAGGGACCCCCCATTGATTTTATTTTATTATATTTGAACTCGTCTCATAATTTGGCATCCGCCCATACCAGTTTCCCCCGAAATTATTCAATTTTTGTTTTTTTTGATTATTTTAATTAATCTCTTTGTATTTTAAATTTATTATTATGAATTTGGTGTTTTCATTGATTTTCACCTCAATTTTGTATCTCTTTTATTGAACCCCAACATATCTCCCCCTTTAATTTAGATTAGTCCTCGAATCTGTACATTTCTTATAGTTTAAAATAAGAACAATAATAGTAATAATACCAATAACAATAATAATAATGATAACAATAATACATCACAATAATAACAACAATAATGATAATATTAATTAATGTTTTTTCAATTTATTTTTTTTTTTAAAGAAAACTGATAAAATTTAATTATTTAGGAAATTTTATTTAAATAATTCGCCGATCAACTGGAGCCGATGTATTTTATTTAAATAATTTGCCGATCAACTGGAGCCGATGTATTTTATTTAAATAATTTGCCGATCAACTGGAGCCGATGTAATCGGACTCCTGTCGGCTGAGAATTGATGATTTCAATTTTCAATATTTTTTTTTCTCCTCTACCAATCAGAAGAAAGGAGGGAAGAAAGAAGAAGGGATCAATTTTATTAAACGGTTTGTTTTTTAAGTGGACGATTATATTTTTTTTAATTATTTATTTATTTTTTTTTGCAGAAAACTGAACTTATTCTCCGTCATGAACAATCTTAACAATTTATTTATTTAATTGAAATTATTTTATATTACAGCAAAACGAAAATAACACTACTGTTTCTGCTGTAAAGTTAAAAGTATCGAATAACAATGTATCACCTCCTGTTGGAAAGTTAAATAAAATTAATGAAGATCCAAGCGAATATAATGCAGACAGTAAAGAAGTTATAATCAGTGAGGCAAATCATGTTCTAATCGAACAATCCAAGACATCAAAAGTTGAAAATGATCGAAAACTTCATTCTAAAAAATCAAAGGTTCACAAGGAAAACATCTCTCGAATGAGGAAAGTATTAAAACGTCTTCCGTATTGAATAATGTGAAAGATATAGGTGATATTTTACCAGACCAACCAAATGAAGCATTAAATGTCAGCCCATCTGGTAATCTATTAATACAATAACTTGATTAATAATCACTATTACATTAACAATAATAATAATAATAATAATAATAATAATAATAATAATAATAATAATAATAATAATAATAATAATAATAATAATAATAATAATAATATTTGATCCTGTTGATTATAACTTCAACGGGAATTCTAAGACATTCCAAAACAACAAGAATTAAATAATTTCAATAATTTCATGAAACATTTATTAAATTAGTAAGTCATATGCTTCTCGTTATCAATTTATTTAGTTTCCAGTTTTGCATAATTTAAGTGAATTTAAAAAATTATTAATAGAAATATTTAATTAATGTAAATAATGTCGGCTATGTCCAATCAACCACATTATGTTCTATTAAAAAAAAGCGAGTATTTGTCAATCAATTAATACAATAAACTGCTTACGTTCCAAATTGGGCAATCATTACGATTTGTATTCAATTTATGAGTATTGGATTCTACACAATTGAAGTCTTTGTAAATCGTTTTTTTTTGTCTAATGAATTATTAATAAATTAAATAATAAATTGTTATGATTTTATCAATCTGTTTATGTGGCTCTTGACAACCACTCATTTCCAATTGTTGTCCAGGGTAGCCAAACCCCGACAATTGGAAATGTGTTTGTTGTTATATACAATAATAGTTTTATTTATTTATTTAATCATTTATTTACTCGTTCAATTATTCACTTATTTATTCTTATTTTGGGGTCTAACTGATGCGCTGCCAATAAATACATGAGACAAAATCGAGTTCACAATTATTTATTTTATAAATACAATATATAAAAATTAATCCATCTTTATTTCTAATCGTTTTGTTTCATGCCGATATCGTATTATTGTTTCTTCTCGTTCATATACTACACCATTGACAGTGACAGTGTCTCCGACATCAATGTTCGAAGTTGTTTTTCTCTTTTTGGATTTTCTACATTCTGGCATTGGACCATATTCAAGTGTTGGATGTATCCTTATCATCGAAATGCTTATCATTAATGCGACACATTCTTCCGCAATTTCTAAGAATGATTCATTGGCCCACTTCTATTGAATCAATGGATTTTCACTATCCATCGTCACATTATCCTCGAATGTTAAATCAATTTCTTCAGATTCCATTACATCTTCAATTGGAATTTGCGTTAGTTTTTCTGGCATTGCAGTTGATGTTGATTCAATTTCCCGAAGCTTCTTATATTCATCCCACGAATATCTCTTTGATGGTTGATTTTTGGGCATCGGTATGTCATCAATCCATTGACTTTCCACTCTCTGGTATACCTTGCGTATACTTTTCACGTCCTCGAGAGCCGAATGAATACTCATCTGAGTCTCTTCTCCACATATTTCTTTCACCACTGTTTGTAGTTTGAACCATTCTCCCCTTATGGTTACTCCCATGTTCTGAAGTATTGGTGCTGCTGCTAGATCTCGAATGCCGTACAATTGTTCAATCCATATCCCCAAGTATTGTAATTCTGCATGCAAATCATGGCCGATCAATATCTTGCCCACTGTCAAGCGTTGAATCTCTTTTATTGCCACATATTGATCACATTGGTTCCTGCTGGCCACTTCTGTAATTCCATGGATCCTTGAATTAAAATGTCGGATTTTTCCTCTTGGAGTGAGGTATACATCTTTTACTACTTTCCCATAATAATTCATAATTGCTATTGCTAAAGGGACCATTTTTCCTTGCTCTGATGTACCATATTCAGCATCAATGAACAATATTCTATTGCGGATTTCTTCTAGATCCATTTCTTTTCTGAGAAACGACATTTTCTTTTTCAACATTTCCTTTGAAATTTTCAATAACATTGGGTCTTCTCCTTCAATTAGATGCATCTGTGGTACCTCATCCGCTTCATTCTCAGTTCTGATTTCCACCACCATCGTTGTCTCCTCATTCGCTGCTCGTAGTGTTCTCCACATGAAGTCCTTCTGCAGCTTCCACGATGTGAATTTTCGGAGTTGCCACCATATTGTATTATCGTTCTTCAGCACTTCCACTGTACCTCTGATCACGTGTATGTGATATTCTTCCTTCCGAGACAACTCAATTTCATCTGTCAATTTCAATTCTGAATTTCTCCTTATTGTAAACATTCGTATCTTCATTCTTCTGTCATCTACCCACAAATAATTTGGAATTTGTAAATTTTCATTGATTTCGTATAATTGTTGGCTGGCATGATTTTTCTGCATCATGAAGTAACTGTCGTAGGTGGATCTTGCCCATTGTACTTGTTCCATTTTTGCTAAAATAGTTATAATTAACGTTTGAATTTAATTTACTAGGGCTGAGATGAAGTATTCGAAGGATACTGTCCCAGCTACTAGCTGTATAAAAAATAATAGTAATAATAATAATAATAATTATTACCGATTTATTTGGGTGTCTGTTGATATTTGTTTTATTTTTTAAATTAATTAAGTTTAATGAGTTTAACCCGCCTTTTATACCATTATCAAAATTTTCTTAACCTTTCATTTTCTTACTTAGTGCTAACCAATCAAATTAATGCTTTCATTTTGTATTGAAAAGTGCAGATTCACATAAAAATGAAATAAATAAATAAAATTATGATTACATTCATAAAATATTAGTACTGTATTACTACTGCTACTTTATCAAATGTGCATGCAAAGTATTTGTATCTTACTACACAAAAGTTTCTTCATAGACAATTCAAGGTCTCGCAATCTCGGATTGGTTCGTAGAAGATTTGGATATTGTTCGAGATTCAATTGACACAATGATGATGAGAATAATGAGAAAGATTATTATAGTTAGACTAGTTGATAATAATGTTACACACACAATGTCATTATCAGTATTTAATGATGATATGGTTTCGTTATTGTTAATTGATGCATTAATGTTAGAAATGACGGCTCCTTTGACAGAGCTTGGAATTTGATTTGATTGATCTGGAACATTTCGATATTCATGCTGCAAATTGGAAAATGGAATTTGCACGAATTTCTTTTCGACTAAAGTCAATTGCCACAGATTTGAATATAGAGATCGTCTATAATATTTAATTTTGATGAACACTAATTTTGACGTCGATATTGGTGAACGTTGACGAAAAGTTAATATTTGAGATTTATTTTTTTCATTTATTATTAATTGAATTTTCCCGTAATAATATAAAATAGCTTTTTGATTGGGGTCCGTTTTTCGGGAAACATTCACCGTTTGATTGTAGATGTGAAAGATTACTCGGTTTGTTTCATTAACTAATCGTATCATATGTTGACTAGAATGGATTTTGACCCATTGACTGTTAATTTCGGTTCCATTTTCATATAGAGATTTTTCATAATAATGAATGTGAATATTATAAGTGTGATGTTGTTTTAAATTGACATAATTTTTCTGCTGTTCAGTGTATCGATCGCATAATTTTGAAAAACTATTTTTATTTGTTGGGATTCACGGGGTTCCCAATATACGTCAATTCCATTTACCAATGGTTCAATTGATACCCGATTTTGTAATCTCTTTGTCCAAATATTAATGCGTATAAGATTTTGTATTTTTGTATTATTACTTTTCGAATCCAATTGCGTAATTAACCAAGGGTATTCATAATTCATTGTTAATTGTCTAGCCACATAAATATTTTTGGTGCTGTTCAATTTTATTGGGGGTTCAAAATAGTTTATTAGATTATTTATCTCTATTTCTTCTGCTCCTCCAGCATAATAAACCCAAACTATTTGAGTACATGTTGAATAAATATGAACTTTGTCTAATAACACAACTGTATTAGTTGCATATAACGGGAATACTCTCACTGCATTTACTGACATTATATTGATAATCATTACTGTTGTAATCAATAAAACTTTATTGATGTAACTCAATGGGGCAGGGTTTTTTGTAAACTTTTGTTTAAGGAATGTGTTTCCTTCATCTTTATTAAGTTTTGATCTTAATGGGTAACGTGATTCATCTTCTGCTAGTATCTTTTTACATCTATTTACATGAACGATGATTGTTCCAGTCTTTGTATTGTTTTGTGGACGCAATTTTAAATTAGTCTCTGTTGTATCGCATACTAGATATGGTCCTTTAAACGGTCGTTGTAATTTCGTTGACAATCCCTTTGTTGGTTCTGGTTTGTTTATATAGACTAGATCTCCAATTTCAATATCATGCGCCCGTGCGCGTTTATCATAGCATTCTTTATATGCTTCTTGATGATACTTTATTTTAAGTCCTGCTTTGACCCATACTGACTGTAGTCTTTCCTGCATAACTACTTTATAATCTGATACATCCATATATTGGGAAATAGGTGACTGAAATTCTAGATCGATTGGCATATTGTTTCGTCTTAGATACATGAGATAGAAAGGCGTTTCACCAGTACTTGCATTTATTGCATTTCGATACGCAAATAAACATGGTTTGATGAATAAATCCCAGTCCTTTTATTTTCTATTCACATAGGATGATATCATATTAATTAACGTCCCGTTAAATCTTTCCACTAGACCATCTGTTTGTGGATGATATGGTGAAGTACTAAGTTTCAATATACCAAATTATTCTGTAATTGACTTAAATAATTCACTCTGGAAATTTGTTCCTTGATCTGTTAGTAATTTTTTTGGTGCTCCATATCGAAAAATAATATTCTCTACAAATATTTTCGCAACTGTTTCTGATTTTTGATTTGGGATTGCGTAAGCTTCTGGCCATTAAGTAAGGTAATGACAAAAAACAATGATGTATTTATTGCCATTAGTTGTCTCCGGCAATGGACCGACGATATTCATTGCTGTCATTTCCATTGGTGCCGTTGGTACAGGCATAGGCTTAAGTGGAACTTTTATTTTTCGTCCCGTATTTCGTCTAGTTAGGCATATCTGACAAGTATGACACCATTGTCTGACATCTTGTTCCATTGTTTTCCAATAGTATTTCTGTCTCAATCTTGATAATGTTTTTCGCGATGATAACTGACCTCCCAATGCTCCATCGTGATACAACAACAGTAATGCTTTTCGATATTTTGTCGGAACAATAATTAGTAAATTTTCATTTTGCACACATTTTAACAAACCATCATGGATAATGTATTTATGGTTTTCCTCGATAACATGTTTCCAGTCACTCTCCTTTTTGAATGTGACAGCATGTTGGCGTAACTGATTTAATTCCTCGTCATTTTCTTGATAATCTTGTAATTTTTCTATATTATTTGCGGTTTTTATTGCCATAAATATTGTATTTTCGCAATTTTTCTCATCCTGATCAACATTATTTTCCACTGGTATTCTTGACATAGCATCCGCATTTGCATTTGACTTCCCTGTACGATACTTTATCTCGAAATCATATTCTTGGACGCGATTGACCATCTAATTAATTTACTAGCTGAATCTCTGTGCTTCATTAGCCATTGTAACGGATTGTGATCTGTAAAGACGACAAATTTTCTGTCCACTAGATATTGTCGAAAAGTAGTTATCCCATATACCAATGCTAATGTTTCTTTTTCGATTGTTGAATAATTCTTTTCATGAGGTTTCAATGATCTGCTGGCATAAGCAATTACATGATCTTTTCCCCCTTCTACTTGCTGTCCAAATACCGCGCCTAACGCGAAGTTACTGGCATCTGTCATTAAAATAAATGGTTTTTTAAAGTTTGGGCATCTCAATATTGGTTGTTTAATTAAACTTTCTTTGAGTTTATCAAACGCTTCTTGCTGCGCTGTTGTCCATTTAAATTTTGCTTGCTTTTTTAACAACATATTCAAAGGTTGTGCGACATTTGAGAAGTTTATAATAAATTTTCTGTAATAACTAGCTAATCCCAAAATTGTCGAACTTGATCTACATCCTTGGGAATCGGATATTTTTTAATTTTTTCCACGTTTTCTGGATTTAGTTGCAGACCTCGACGTGAAATAATATGACCCACATAAACGACTTCAGATTTTCCCCATTCACATTTTGAGGGTTTTATTTTTAAATTTGCTTCTAATAGTCGCTTGAATACTGTTTCCACATCCTGTAAATGTTCCTGAAAACTATTCGAAAATATTATGATATCGTCAATATAAACTAATGCGTGTGGTATGTCACTCAAAACAAAATTCATACCTCTCTGAAATGTAGCAGGTGCGCCCGTTAATCCGAACGGTAACACGTTAAACTCATATAGATTTTCCATCTGAAAATGCCGTTTTCCTTCTATCTTCCTCTTTGACTTTAAATTGATTATATCCTTTGTTAAGATCTATTACCGTAAAATATTGCACCTCTCACATCTGATCGAACATTTCTTGTGGAACCGGAATAGGATATGTATCTTTTCTTGTAACTTGATTTAATTTTCGATAATCGACACAAAATCTTAAATCACCGTCTTTCTTTTTCACTACTACTATTGATGATGAAAATGGTGAGGAACTATCTCGTATTATTTTAAATTTTTTCATCGCGTTGATTTGTCGGTCGCTTTCTTCCTGTTGTATGTATGGGATTCTATACGGTCGTAATTTGATTGGAGTTTCGTTGAGTAATGGTATTTCATGTTCAATTACCTGAGTGAGTCCTAGATCATACTCATGTTTTGCAAATACATTTCTATATTTCTTTAATAATGCACTAAATTCTTGTTTCTGCTCATTCGTTAAATCGTTGCTTGTAATCTGAGGTTCTTTGTAAATTTTGATGTTTCTGGGTAATTTTTGAACTTCTTCTGATTTGATTTTCGTTAATTTTCCCAATCTGGTTTTTGGTTTTATTTCAATGGATCTTGCGCTATAGTTTGCTATTCTAACCGGTACTGACTTATCTCGGACTTTCACTACTTCGTCACACATGGGTACATCATACTTTTCTATCAATTTTTGATTTGGCTCAAATATGTACTCCTCATCTGATACATTCATGGCATTCGCATAATATATTACTTCACTTTTTGGTGGTACTTCCAATGGTTGGTTTAGGAATACCTCTCCTACTTCATGCACTATTTCTCCAGTTTGCCCTTTTATTAACTTTCCAGTTTTCAGATCGAGAGAAATTCCTTGTAGTTGCTCCATTACGTCCATGCCAATAAGGCATTTTACAGGACTGTTTCTCATTACTGATACCCAATGAATTATTTCTTGATTTCCAATTATCAGTTTAATTTCTAATTTTCCTATAATATTCAATGCATTATGTGACATTGATTTTATGATGTGGTTTGTGGGTTTCATCTTGGCTCTCTCCTGGCATGTCAAAAGATTTTCCGCTACTATTGTGTGACTTGAGCCTGAATCTAATAGAGCTTCCACTTTTCTTTTATTGAACTGTATGTTTGTTCGAGGTTGTTTTCCTCCTACTACTGTTGTCATAAGTGCATAGCTACATGGTAAACCAATCATATTTTTTCTTTCAATCTCAGCACTCGTTGGTTCAATCTTTTCTATCTACAGGTTTCATTTCTTTTAATTGTTCATTTGGATATATTGGTGCTGTTGGACTAAATGTTGGAGTGTACCATCTAGTAAGAGTATCAATTCTACTTAGTTTTGGCATTGGTTCAAGTAAAAATCTGGATTCTGGCTCCCTTTTACTTTTTATTACACTTTTTCGAAAGCATTTATGTTCTGATTCGCCGTTGCTACTGTCATTGTTATGATCGTCGTTTTTGTCTTCCGACTGACATGTAGATTCCTCACTTCTCCGGCCATTTCTCAACTGCACTCTTACTCTTGCCATTTCTTTAAATTGATGATCTGTAATAAAGAATCTGGCCAACAATGGAATACAGCCAATAATCAATTTCCATGACCATCCAGATATTGCATATATTCGATGTACTGATAATATCTGTGACACTATCACCTTTGCTGTTATCACGATTACGTAAATTCCGATTAAGCCTGCACATGCATGTCCCAAAAACATGAACTTGCCCCAAATCTTTTCCATCGTTTTGTATGTAGCTCGTTTGAAATGATCAGGTGTTAGCAAATACTCGTAATTTACTGTTCCTTCCCCATTCGGTAATATCGTGTCAATCATTTCTGAAATTACTCGTTCTTTCTTGGATGGAAACAACAAATTTCTTTGAGCTTCTTCAATATCCTCGCTTTGGTACAAACCCATTTGTGCCATTTTGCTTAATGATGTGAAATTTATCAGGTATTCTAGATTTGTTGATTGAGTTCTTCGTAAATCAGACTCTTGATACACGTAATATTTTATATCATTTTCTATTTTCAGTTTACTAGGATACGCACCTGGGCATTCCGACATATCAACTACTGAATAAATTTTTCCCATTTCAGTTTGGGAGCAATCATATGCAACTAATGATGATGTCTGCGTAATTATTGCACAAAATGTAATCATCATAAACATTGCCCACGGAAATATCATAGTTTTTCTCAGTTCTGGTCGAACTCTCTCATTGACTCGTTTTTGAGGTGGTTTCCTCTCTTGATTCTCGTTTTTCTTTTCTGTTAGAGACGAACACAGTGTTCTCCAACCACCATTTTCCTTTACCCAGTTCATTAGATATTCGTTTACTAGTCTGGCAGCGATGTCTATCAAGTTATCTAATTTATCTGATTTCGCGAACGCATACGTTCCAATTTCTAAAACAATATAAGTTAAAGCTGTTATTATCACATCCTTGTTAATTTCATTTTTTGTTAAATTTTCAATTACTGATCTCTCGCAAAATGTATTCTCTTCGCCAAATTTCTGTACTACTTCAGGCAGTCTATTTTTCATTTCTTTAACTACTCCTTTAGTTCATCCTCTACTTCTATCTCTATTTCGAACATCGGATATACTGCTTTAACGAGACGTTTCAAAACGTCCTTAGTTTCGTCTACATCTTGTTCTAACCTCACTAAATATTTCTTTATTTCATATAAAGTTCTAACTTTCTTCTTTTTGCTTTCACCATTTGTTTCGCTTTCTGGTGCAAGTGGCTCTCCTTGTACTGTTTCTGTAGACTGATCTTTTTTATCCAGCTCCTTCTGATCATCACCACTAACGATTTCCTCAATTTCTTGATTTCCATTTACTTCTTCACCTTGTGCTTCTGTGTCAGACTCGCTGGACTTAATCTTGATTTCTAAACTTATTCCCTTTACTACAACTATATGGTTCACTAAATATCCCGCTCGTCCATCTCGGATCAAACATCCATTTTCACCTAGCTCTTGTGGAATACATCCGCAATCATATAAATATTCATCATCATCAAGTTCTTCACCTTTGTACATTACTATAATAATTCCATCTTTCCCCATCGTTTCAGCTGCTCTCTTCCGTAATTTTCGAACATTTGTACACCAATGCTCGTCTATATATTCCGTTTTTCCATATCCCTCATATTCTAATGCTATCAAAGATGGCTTTAATTCAACTCTTGCCTTCCTGAGCTCCTTGCCCAATCTCTGTAATAAATCTCTTAACATTTTAGCATATCTGGTTTTTACATATAAATATGGTCGTATTGCATTTGCAATTTCTATTTTATCGTTTTCTTCAAATTCTGATTTGTCAATCATTTGTAATTTCTCATTGATTTCGTCTTCATCTCCAATACATAGCGCGTCATTCAATTTCTCTAGTATATCATTTGAACTTTTTACTATTTCTTCACTACTACTCATGCTCATTTCATCGCCACTCACTACACTTACCATTTTTAATTCATTTCTACTTCCGGGTATAAATCCACAATCTACCAAGAATTCATCGTTTTCTAACGGTCTATCATTAAATCTCAATTCTATCATGCCTCCTTCCCGTTTCTCTTTTAATTTAATTTTTAAATCATTCACGTTATCATTTGCCTCACAACGACAACAGATTATACTTTTATCAATCTCATCTACTACTTCTACAAAAATGAAATCTAACCCTTTATTTTCCCTTAACATCTTTCCAAACATTTTCATTAATTCCTTAATTTCGTCTTTATACTTTGGATTCATGTTATAATAGTTAACACACAAGCTAATTACACTTTTTGTCTTTCTTATGCTCAAGGATATTTGACTTAATTCCTTCAACGATTTAATTATTTTGGCCGACTCTATTTCATTATTTCCAATTAGTTTTTCAATTCTTGTCATAATCATTGTTGCTTTTTCATTTTCTAAGTCATCTTTTATAACTTTCTTTTTCAATTCTTCCGGTGCCTCATACATCATGTGATTATTATAGTCCTCGTCTGATTCAAACTTTGACATATTGACATATTGACATATTGAACATATTGACATTTGATCCAAACGTCGACCCATTTCTCTCACTTCGCTTTCAATTCTTTCATTAAAATTATCTGGCTGAATAAAAGCTACATTATCCATCTGCGGTTTGTCACTCTGAAACCTAATCGATTTCTTTAATATTGGCCTTTGGAATTTATCCATATTTCTTGGACATGATCTGGCCATGTGTCCATAACTTCTGCATGAATGGCATTGAATTTGTCCTTGTAGATTTACTTTATCTCTCTGCGCTGATGGTGATGTTGACGTTGATCTTGATCTGTCAAAACAATTTCGTGACATGTGCCCTTTCCTTCCACAATTATAGCACTGCAAATTCTCATTATTCCGCTGATCATTGATATTCATTTTGGTGAAACTTTTCCCACCATTTCCTTTTAACCAATCTGGCCACATTTGCCTTGGACTACGTTGTACATTATTTTTGGACCAGCACTGATTGCTGTCATGACCCATTCTTTGGCAATTATCACACTGAATTGGAATTGGGCTTCTCTGTACTCTATTTTTAAACCAACATTGGTCAACATAGTGTCCAATCCTTTGACAATGACTACATTGAATAGGGCCTTCTTTTCCATCAATTTGAATATCTGTTGATTTGTTCGACTGAAAGTTTGATCTAAATTTTGGTGATGGATGTTCTCAAAAATGAGGAAAGGTGAATTTTTTAAGCTCAAAACAGTTGAAGAAGAAATATTCGGGGAGCTAACACATTTTGGCATCCATTCAGCATTAGAAGATGTCAAAAATATACAAGTGTACAAGAAAATCTAGAATTTGACTACTTTTCCTTCTTCGGTGTTATTCTTTTTTGAACTTAACGAATATATACTACTCTGCATAGCTGACATTTTTTGCAACCATTAGCATGAATATTAATTGTTCCAGCCTTTTTATCATTTTGTGGACGTAATTTCAAGTTGGTTTCCGTTGCATAACATACTATATACGGTCCTTTAAATGGATGGTTGTAACTTCAGTGATAAGCCTTTTACTGGATCCGGTTTATTTACATAGACTAAATTTCCTATTTTAATATTATGACCATGTGCCCTTTTGTCGTAGCATTCTTTATACGCTTCCCGGTGATGTCTTATTTTGAGACCAGCTTGAGCTCATACTGACTGCAATCTCTCATGCATAATCACTTTATAATCTGATATATCCATATACTGCGATATAGGTGTTTGAAATTTCAAATCAATTGGCATATTATTTCGCCGTTTATATATGAGATAGAAGGGTGTTCCACCAGTACTTTCATTGACTGCATTTCGATATGCAAATAAACACGGTTTGATAAATAATTCCCAATCCGCTTGTTTTCGATTTACATAAGATGATATCATATTAATTAGTGTTCCTTTAAACCTTTCTACCAGGCCATATGTTTGTGGATGATATGGTGATGTACTAAGTTTTAATATACAAAATAGCTCCGAAATTGAACTAAATAATTAGCTTTGAAAATTTGTTCTCTGATCTGTAAGTAGTTTCTCTGGTGCTCCATATCGAAAGATAATGTTTTCTACAAATATTTTTGCAACTGCTTCTGCCTTTTGATTTTGCATGGCATATGCTTCTCACCATTTAAGTAGATAGTCACAAAAGACTTAACTTTACTTTATCCGTTTGGTAATATTGTATCAATCATTTCTGAGATCACACGTTCCTTCTTTGATGAAATAATATTTCTTTGGGCTTCTTCAATATCCTCGCTTGCATAGAAACCTAGTGGTGCCATTTTATTTAGAGATGTAAAGTTCACTAAATATTCTGGATTGATTAATTCCAATTTATCTGGAGTTCTCACTTCTCGGTAATTAGTTAATGCTATCCAATAATCTGGGGCCAAGCGATATAACGGGACTAGCAATCTATAGCACTGTAGATATTTTTGTTTCGTGTGTTCTTCAAGTAGTATTCGTGTTATTGGTTCCATAAATCGTATTTTCCCATTGACGCTAACTGGCAATTCATTTGTACATTTTTTATATTTCATTATTTTTACAGTCACTTCCTTGCATTTATAACTGTACAATTCTTCTCCAAAGATGCTAGCAAATACACCATTTTCTGATATTAACATGGCTGCTACAAAATTCGGGTGTGTAATGGCCATTGCCATCCGATTTCTAAGTATTTCTTTATTAAATTTATAACCATTTAGGATCATTTCTTGATATATGTTCTCCATGATGTTCTGACTATAATGAAACAGGTAATCAATTGTATTGTTAAAATAATGGGTTAGTTTAATATCACTTGTATAAATTCTAGTTTTAGCTTCATGTACTATCAATGTTGATACGTAAAAACCTCTATAAGTTGTGGCATATACTATTTGCCCACATTTATTGGTAACCTCTTTTATTATAAAACGCATGGCATCCATCAGGAATGTTGACATTAATACTCTTGTCCAAATTGGCGCTGATCTAATTGTTACATTTGATCAATAATTCATATTAATATTATCTGGCCTCTCTCTGAAGTGCTCTCCACTAAATAATAAGTTGGAAATAACGGATTTGTTCTTTGTATTATTTTATATCGTAACATAATTAAAGGGTCTTCCCATAGTTTTTTGATTCTTCTCTGATTTTTTCGGAAAAGAGATCATTTTCGATGTGTAAAATCATCAAAGGCACGATAATATTTTTCGGTCAACAGCTACAAACAGACTACAAGTAAGTAAAATATTTTATTACTATGACTTATGAGGAGTGAAGCAGTATAAATGCGTAGTTCACATTATAACTTCTTGTGCTAACTATGACGATAGCAAGCGAATGGGAAAATGCCCAATAGCTCCAGTGTCTACGCGTGGCAGGCCTCCACGTCTACGTGCCATGCTCGCGAAAGGTAAGATGAATAACTGCGGAATGTTAACAAGCAAGGAGTAAATTAGAGAGGACGATTTGGAATTGCGTCAAGATTTGTAGTTTGTTCGTAATCTACAAGATCTTATGACACAACACTAAGGCCTCGTCACACTGGTGTCCAGTGGGCCGTTTGGGTCGAGTAAATTTTATTTAAATTCGGCATAAGAAGCATCGTCGACCCATATATGAAAAATCCATATTAAAACTTGACTAATCTTTTTATATAAGACACTAAGAGCTTGTCCCTCTAATGTCCAGTGGCAAGCGAATAAAATACTAAATGACTTAGGCTGTCGCCAGAAGTTAAAACTTAAAATGTTTGATATTAAAGTTAAATTAACGAATATGATAGAACGATTAAGTTAACTTTAGCAATCTTGCAATTACCAATAACACCGATCATCGTAAATTTGGCGAACTTTCGTCATGAAGTAAACCAAAACATTTCTTTAATTTTCCACTAAATAACGCAGGAAAGAGCCACTGATAAAAAAGCATGATTGTTAATTTATGTACGTTTATTAAAAGTAATAAATTTTGGGGTCACCAGAATCCACACGGGTAGTTCATTAATATGGGTGTGGCATAAACCACTGGACATCAAAGTAAAACCAGGAGAGTGTGTATCCTACAGATAAAAATAGACATCAGGAGGAAATATTCAATTCAATAGCAGTTCTATCTCATGTCGAAATCAAGATCCCGAACATCCAATCCAGAATTAAACAAGTGTAAGTAAAATCGTAATTTCCATCATAATTCAACTTTGCTTTATGAAATTCTTGCAATGGTACCGGGACTTTTCAAAAACTCCACCGAGCAGCTTTCTTCAGGATAGGTTTTAACCTCAAATGAATGCTGTAATTCAATGACTTGACAAGTCATCCCGAACAGACATTTTTTTTAAATATTCAATTACTACTCTTTAAAATTATGCTAACTGATTGGAAAATGTCAGATAAATTTTGATCTCACATCTACGACCTAAAAGGCTGAG
Organism: Schmidtea polychroa; assembly: GCA_959609185.1. NCBI lineage: Eukaryota > Metazoa > Platyhelminthes > Tricladida > Dugesiidae > Schmidtea > Schmidtea polychroa. The sequence continues at coordinate 126,135 of CAUHTR010000022.1, read as the reverse complement.
TGAAGTGAATGATAAATATTATGGAAATTTTGATGCCTAGGAGACTATGCCACGTAGAATAATATACTCAACGAATTTAAATCGATAATTATCCTATAATCACAGTTAATATAATGGTTCGGCGCTGTGACAATGCGAAAAAATCTTAATTCAATCTATTTCGATTATATGTTTAACGAGTTTAAAATATAGAAATTTGGGAAAATCTTAACTTAATATATAGCATCCTCAATGAGTTTGATAATTAGAAATTCGGGGAGCAGTTTAATTTAATTTATTTCAATTTTTACATATTCAATAATTAGCCAACTTAACATCGCCAATCGTTTAATGATTTGTGCATGAGACATCCGGCAAAGTTAACATTATAGACCCCGTCGATCCTAACTTAATTGTGGAGTGGTAACAAAGCTGTCGGTAGTATAAATTGCTTATGTGACTTCCCGAAAAGAGCAAACAAGATACCGATAAATAAATGTCCCTGAAATTTAATTTAGTTGAATGTTGATGGAGAGTTTATGGTTTATGATAAGAGTTTCTGTTGCTAATCTTTGTAATGTATTTTTGAACATATCTTGTAATATTTAGCATTTTGTTTCGTGTAAGTGGTGGTGATTTGTGTACTTTTTCCAGTGTTCGTGATAATTACTGGTTTTGTTTTTGATTTGTTCATTGAGTTTTGTTCGGAATGTTCTATGTGCTGGGTTAAATTTTTCATTTTTTACTTAAAAACAATTTGATTATTAATTTATTATAAAGTAATGTAGTTAGAGAAAAGTGTTAGGCAGTCAATTCCAATTTAAAAATTAATGCAGTTGATTTGCTTGTCAAAATGATTTCTACAAATCCAGAGGCTGATTTTTCATTAAAATGTTTCGAATAATTCCGAACTAATTATAAGGATCACCTATTTATCATTGGAGCACTTTTCCCATGGGGAATGGATTTCTTTTTGAAGAGCATTTATAATTTTCAGGCTGAGATTAAGAATTTACTGAGTAAATTGCATACCAACCCAGGTGTAAGTGATGTTATTTCTCTCGTTCAACAAAATCCATGTAAGTTGGAAATGGGATTCGATTTTATTTTGAATTGAAATTATTTTTTTGTTGCCAGCCTCGACTGGAATCATTGATTTTGTTGCTGGGTGCGTTTTAATTGCCCTCTCTGTGATAGGAATTGTTACGGTTTGCTTTTGTTCATTGAAACTGATATTTACTGTGGAAGATTTTGGTTTTGATTTTATTATTTATCCATATGGAATTTTTTATATTAGTTTTATTCGGTTTTCGATTGTTTTTATAAAAAATTTTATTAAAAAAATGAGAAATACCAATAATAATAATAATAATAATAATAATAATAATAATAATAATAATAATAATAATAATAATAATAATAATAATAATAATAATAATAATAATAATAATAATAATAATAGTAGTAAAATAATAATTAATAATCATAATAAAATAATAATCATAATAATTATATATAATAACAATGGTGACAATCAATCTCAACAACCATTTAATTTTCTTGCTCACTATAAATCTTTATATAGGTTTTCTGTTTTTACCAATATTTCTTAAATTACCTCGCACGCTGGTTACGCTAGGCTGTAGGCGGCGAGGTAATTTGTCCTGAAGGTCTCAGATCCCGAAGTTCGAGATCTGGGATTTTCAAGGCTCTCAACCAACATATATTATTAATTTATGTATATATACTTATATATTTATTTATTCATATTTTTATTTATTTGAGAAGCTCCCTATAGGAATCTTACTAGAAAAGTATTTGTATTGAAATTTTTATTATATTATATAATATTATATTTTATTGAATTAAATTTTCGAACTATATTGATTGCTTATGACTTAATTAATTATTGATTTTTGTTGCCTTTAACTATTTAGTTTTTAATTACTTTATTAAGCTTAGGTTTATTATTCATTTATTGCTTTATAAAGATTTTCAGAGTACAAAAAAATAAAGTAATTAAGGCTACTTAAATTTTATTCGAATACTGTATTATTTTTATTGACTTCCACTCCAGCTCAATTAACCACACCTTCATTCCTTCGTTCCCTATTCTCGTCCGATTTGAATTTTTAAGTTTTCTTTAGTCGCATTGATTTTCCCATTTGATTTTCCTTTTCTCGTTTTCTTCTGTTAAAATTTTGTTAAGTCATCTGAAAACAGCCATACTCTTATATCCAAATTCTCCCATCAGCAATGTAACCGCTCAACCCGTTTATTTACAAGAAGGATAACACAAATAGTCACATTACAAGATTATTATTAGTCATTTTGAGCATAATTATAAAAGGTATAAAAGAAAGAAAAACTCTACAATATCAATATTATGCAATGAAATCATATCTTACTACACCCATGTCTCTAACTGCTGCGGCTCAGAATATTGATAGTCGCAGATAGAATTGTTACTGTCGTTAGTTCTCAAGATTAGAATAATGTAGATAAGTAGGATACCGCTTGGTATTGCCACAATGATACATATGAATAGTAATTCAACACAATTGTTACGAGATGAGTTTTCTTCAGTTTAATGCTAGACTGTTGTTTTTCACACGTGAGAATGACAATGATAACTTTAACTTTTGATTAATAGTTATATTCTCAAAGAATTTATTATTATGAAGATTATTATGTCTATTTTCGATGAACACGATATGCCACCGGTCAGCGTTGGTTTTTCGCATGCAATGCATAATTCTCGTCATAAATTCATTTGATGTTGCTTTCGGTTTTGAATTTTGAAGGCGACCCTTTGCTTGTTGTCGATGTTTATCCAACACTATCTGAATTTTATCATTTATAAAAACATTTACCCTTTTTCCGATCTTTGCCTTGTACGATACAATTATTTTCTTATAAATCTGCATTTGAACACGATTTGTTTTCCTATTAAGGTATTTTGTTTCAGCTTTAGATTCTAATTTTGACCATTGATTTTTCGTACAGGTTTCATAACCATGAAGAGGTTTCTGTAGATTCCCATTTATGACAAAAGATTTTCCTTTACTCAATATCTCAATTACATGGTTTTGGAAAATTATTTTGATTTTCTGCTGTTTTTTGGCTGTCCAATACATATAAATTTTCTTCATCATCGGTTCGATTACGACATTCCTCCACACTTTTTTCCAAAGATGAATGTGTATGAAATTATACAGTTTTTGAATTTTCTTTAATTTTGTTCCCAATTGCCAATCCAACATAGAATAAACTTTTATAATCTTTGTTTGGGTCCAATTATATGCAATTAACGAAGGGGTTTTAGTTATAGTTGCACACAATATTAAAATCATAAATATTGAAAGCGGTAATTTTACGGGTTTTCTTTTTAATGCTCTTTCATAGTTTTCTCTCATTTTCACAACTGGTTCAATTTTTTGTTTAATCAGCTTTTCCCAATCTTCATTCTCTTTTATCCATGTGCCAACATGTCTATGTAAAATTCTACTCGCCGTTTTAATTATTTCCTCTTGTTTTCCCATATCTGAGCAGTCATATGTTCCGATTTCTAACAAAATATAACTCATAATTGTTAATACCATATCTCTATCCATTTCTCTTGTCATCATCTCAGTTATCACACTATCATCGCAAAACTCCATAATTTCTTTTACTTATTTCAACACTACACAAAATCTCTTTTTAATTTTCTTTGCGATTTTTCTCACATATTTCTCTACCTGTAATTTCTCCGTTGATTCACCATATAATTCATTTACTAGAGCACGTAATACTTTCTCAATTTTCTCTGAGCCATTTTGCTCTCTCTCCTCTTGGAATCTTTGTATTATTTTACATCTCATTTCATACAAATTTCTGCATTGTTTTTCTTTACCGTACGTCTCATCGTCCTTATCCGTTATCTCATTTTTCCAAATTGGTAATTCTATTTTAAAACTTTCTTCTACTTCCTTTAATTTCAATTGTTTCATTGCAACTATTTAATTAATAAACATTTGCGACATTTCCTGATTCGTCAAAGATCCATTTTCATCGAATTTCCGTGGTACACAGCCACAATCAAATAAATACTCATCATCATCTAACTCAAAACCTTTATATGTCAATACAATTATTGCCCATAATTTCTGCTGCTCTTCGCCGTATTTTGCTCACTTTCGTACACCAATGCTCGTTTGTACACTGTACTTCTTGATCATTTATTTTTAACATTATTAGGAATGGCTCAATATAAACTCCTTTTTCTCTAAATTCCTGCCCAAATATTTGAATGAGCATTTTTATCATTTCACTATATTCATTCTGGCCGTTTTGTTTTCTTGCCAGTTGCTTTTATACCCACTTGGTAATTGACTTTATTTTTGCCAATTATTTTTTGGTCTTACTTCCCCCGGGCTTCCTCTTGGAGGTCTAATTCGATTTAAGGGAATTGGCTCATTTTCTTTGACGGCTCTTATTACTTTTATTTTATCCGGCTAAATTAATTGCCTTCCCAAAATTGGATTTCTCAATTCGCTCGGGTTTTCCGTTGTATCGGGTTTCACATTAGCTCGGGTTCTCCATTAGCTCGGGTTCTCCATTAGCTCGGGTTCTCCATTAGCTCGGGTTCTCCATTAGCTCGGGTTTTCCATTAGTTAATTAATTTTTAATTAATTTTTGGTTTTTGTAATTTATTCCTTTTAGGGACCCCCCATTGATTTTATTTTATTATAGCTGAACTCGTCTCATTATTTAGCATCCACCCATACCAGTTTCCCCAGAAAATATTCATTTTTAAAAAATTTTTGATTTTTAATTAATATTTTGTACTTTAAATTTTATTTTGAATTTGGTGTTTTTGTCAATTTTCACCTCATTTTTGTGCCTCTCTTGTTGAACCCCAACATATCTCCCTCTTTAATTTAGATTCGACCTCGAATCTGCATGTATATAATAAGTCTAATTTACCATACAGTAACAATAATAATAATAATAATAATAATAATAATAATAATAATAATAATAATAATAATAATAAGAAGAAGAAGAAGAAGAAGAAGAAGAAGAATGGATTGCTATTGTTGAGCTGAGTCGAAAAGTATCTAAGAAATTAGGTTAAGCAAGAAACTAAATCAAAATAAAAATAAAATAAACAAATTTACGAATAAAATAGAATAAGATATAAGAAAAACAATAATTAGGAAATAAGAATTAAAACAAAAAATATAAAAATAATAAAAATTAAAATAAGACAATAGAATGACGAAAAATAACGTAAAAGGCAGTAAATAATAAGGAAATTAAAGAAAATAAATAGAAAATACAATAAAAATAAAGAAAATAGGAAGAAATAACTAAAAAACAAGAAAAATAAATTAAAGCAACAAAATTAAGCGGTACTCAATTCTGATTGGTCCGCACACATCAAAAATTATTATATAAGCAAACACAAAAATTATAAACTTACAGTTAAACCAAAAACTTACAGGTAGGATAAATTCTATAAAATGACAGTTAAACCAAAAACTTTACAGGTAAACAACAGCGACTTACAGGAATTGATCCAGAAACCAGAAGATATTAGCAAATCGACAGTTAAAATTCTACTTAGACTTCGAGCAATAATTAATTCGATCCGGTACCTTCCGACTCAGCCTATAAATCCATTCAAACCACTTAGTAAGGAAGTGTTATTTTGTATTTTATTTCATTTTATTTTAAACGGTTAATAGTAATCATGTATATTTGCGAAATAATTACATTTTTAATTTAAAAGAGTTTTTCTTTTCGTTTGATCCTTAATAATGAATTTAATTAATTAAATGATTTAGCTGCTTAATCATTAGCAATAAATGAGTTATTCTAAATTTCTTTTTGGTTTTATGAATTATTATTTGATGATTTTAACTTTCTGAGAAACGTGGCGTTGAGATACTCCATGTCATGGTGTGAGGTGCCCTCGGGAGCTCAGCCGGTGGACATGGAGTTTTTCAATCACGCAGCTGATTCGGGCCGTAATGTGGGGGGCTTCCTCACGGGTCCGTCGCTGAAGGTCACTCAAAATGCATATAGAAAAATTAAAAAGGAGTGAAATAAATCTATTTTATAGAAAAGGTAGTAGCAGCGAATCACAGTAACTGAGCGAGTCTAAAGTCTTCATATCCATAATAATTCTCCAAACCATGATTCTCGTAATATGAAAATTTAGTCAACCGCAGGCCTAGATCAGTTATTTTCGTTAACAGAGTAATCATCATCTGTCTATAGATTATTCCCTCGTCTCGACATGTCAAGCGCAATCATGCGAAAATAATTTTCCACGCGTCACATTCATTAGAGTTTTCTAGTTAATCGAAAGCAGTAGGTAATTTCACAGCAAACGATTACTGTGAGACAGTCTGCCTGGTGTGTCATAGTTTTTTCGACTATTAGATAAAATCATCAGTCATTAATAGATTTAACTCTAGCCACGGATAATTGATAGCAGGCGAGTGGATGTTTCAAGTCCACATTATTGGAATTCCTAAAATTTAATATTTACAAATAATAATTAATTGAAATTGATTTACCTATTTATCTATTAAATTTTCATAATGAATAATCCTCTTTATATGTAGTAGTCATATATTTTAGTTCGAGCTCTTCAATACTATTTACCATTTTCACGGAAAATTTCGTTATCAATAATTTCTCATAAACATGTAATTTTCATTTTCAATAATCATGCAGTACCTTCGTTAGGCAAAGTCTCATGTTGCCGGTTGGTTTTCTTGTAAGTAAATAACCCAGAGAGAACAAAGATCGATGGCGTAGGGAAATTCCTCTTGCTAACTAACCCCGTTTCTTTCTGTAGAAATATCTAATACAGTTAACGAATAGTTGTGTCGGGATGATGACTTTCTAAATTTGGTTTAGCTTATTTAGTTCTATCTTTTCTTCATAGCCATCAGATATGTTACCCAATTCAAAAACCGTTCTCAGACCCTGCTTTTCTTGTTCAGACAAGAATGCAATAATCAAGGACCTACAGACTCAGATCGGACGGTATAAAAAGAAAATAGACGAGTTAGAGGGGACATCGTTTAGTCCCGCCCAGATGAAAGAGACTCAGAAAAAATTATACCGCAGCGAGCATTGTCGTGACGCTCTAATCTCCGAGAGTCGTGCACAGAGAAGCTTAATAAAGGAGCAATCCGAGGCCCTTCATAAGTTGTATCTCCAAGCAGCAACCACCAGGAAAATTGCAAAAATCCCTATCAACGAAGCCGATAATCTTTTTCCAGTGCCCCACGATACCTCTGCCAGGTCTTCATCTCCGCTCAAGAAGTCTTGCCGTGAGTGCGTGGAAACCAAGCTCTCACCTAGATGTCCCGATCTTATCTTCACCGGGACTAGTAAAGCACAACCAAACATCGCGTCTTCATCTGCCGTATCACGAATTACGTCAGTAGTTTCGAAACCTAAACGTCGACAGCTGTCGCGTGCCGAACGCAAACGGAAAAAACGAGAGCGGGCATCCGTCAAACAAAGCACATCATCAACCGTCACCCCAGCCAACAGTAACAGTAATCCCACCGTGGTCGATCTGACGACCGGGATCCCAGGGCGAGTCATCTCCGCCGCCGGGGTAACATGGGAGGAAAATGCCTCCGAATTCTTTGATTTGGACGAATTACTCGCCGACTCGGAGTGGGAAAAATGAGAACTTCCCCGTGAAACGACCTCATCCTTCGGAGAGTCCTGAAATCGGATTAATAACAGCTTTTCTGTACTTATATTCTTCTTACTCTTGTAATTCTATTTTGTCGACATATCTGTACACCAATGTTAAAAATAAACTATTTTCCGTCTATATGTATATATTTTATATGTTTAATTTTTCTTTCATAAGAGATTTAGTATAAAGTTGGTAAATGTTATTGAGAGTCTCTGAAATCAGAAGAGTATTAGTCAGTTTGCAATCCCAGCTAGAGATATTGCGGTGGGGTGATGAAATGAATAGACGTAAATCCTTCTATCCGCGGTCAGGGGTAGAAAGTCGAGGCCTCAGTAAGGAGTAGTCCGAAGGTGGTGGCTCACCTACTTACTGGCGTCTCGCCGGCATAGCACAGTTCCAACGTAGAGTAATTCACGGGTGCTATGTTGGAGTGTAGGTTATGTACGGGTCCTGCTCGGGGTTGACAAGATAACGACAAGCATAATCGGAATGGGTGTTCATCTCCTAGGCTAAAAATGGAACTAAGGGTGGTCAACCGAGTAGTGCCCCAGCACTATCTACCTATATTGGCTATTGCCTTTGCCAATGATTTTAAATCTGAGATATTTTATTTTGAAATTTCCTTATTCGACTCCCCCCAACATCCTCACACTACTTGGACACATTAATATAAATAATAATGTTAATACTAATAACAATAATAATGATTCATAAAAATGACGATAATAATACTACCGATAATAATAATAATTCCTACTGATAACAATAATAACGATAATAACAATAATAACAATAATAATAATAATAATAATAATAATAATAATAATAATAATAATAATAATAATAATAATAATAATAATAATAATAATAATAATAATAATAATATAATAATAATAATAATAATAATAATAATAATAATAATAATAATAATAATAATAATAATAATAATAATATTCATAACAATAATACTAATAACAATATGAATAATAATAATAATAATAATAATAATAATAATAATAATAATTTGAAAAAAATTTTGCTATTCGACTTAGTCGAACATAATTAAATTTGTTTTCTCAACAGTAGACTTGGAGATAATTCTCTAGCTTACTGGCAGTCACACAAGATTACTTAATTTAATTGTAGCTGAGGGTTCGCAAAATAAATTTATTTCTTTCATCTTTTTTTTCAGTTCTTCAAACTTACACAAGAGAAAGAGAAATCATCAACCAATCAAATCAAACTACGAGTCGTACCAAAGATTTCCACGATTTCAATGCATTAAATGGCTTCTAATTGGTTGCTTTTACTTTAATAGATAATGAACGGTAAGAGATTTTATTTTCATTATTATTTTGAATTTAGGAAATATTAAATTCCAAAGGAGAAAGAAAATTTTTGAAATAATTGATTTCTATTTGGATTTTAGGAAGTTAGATTTTTTTTTTGATTTTGAACTTGATAATTCAATTATAATTTATAGATTTTGGAATTAATTGATGGATACAACAGAATTCAATTAAATTTATAGATTTTGGAATTAATCGATATATAAACAGAATTAAATTTATAGATTTTGGGAGAATTGAATTTATTGATTTCTATTTGGATTTTAGGAAGTTAGATTTACTGATTTTGAACTTGATAATTCAATTACAGAATTTATTGAAGTTAGATTTATTGATTTTGAACTTGATAATTCAATTATAGACGAAGTGAAAATGTTTTACTTTGAACAAATGATAACATATAAAACCTTGGTCACCCTGTACCCTTTCAACGGTTCCATTTATAATATATTGAACCGCTATCACTAATACATGTTTCAATAATCTTTGTCAGTTTTGCTATTAATTATTATTTATTTATTTTTTTATTTAAGTTATTTAATCTTTATTAATTTCTATTTTTAATCATTTATTTTTACTTAAATTAATTTAAATATTTGTTTTTTTATTTTATTTTCACTTAACTATTAAATTTTATTATTTATTTTAAATTCAATTTATTTTTATTACTTTTAATTAATATTTCTTAATGATTCTTCTTATCAAAATTTATTTATTTTTAATTATTGCGCACAAATATTGAATTCCCGCTACCCAAGTAAGCTCATCTACATACATTGAATAGCTTTAGTCAAAGTGTAATTAGTTGAATTGTCGTAATCGAATTGTAATTTTGCTAATTGTAATTGTAATCATATTAAACTTATATTTTCTATGTATCTTTGTAAATCCATATAATCAAAGATATAATTTATTTTTACAATATTATCCAAAACAGTTCTTTAAAAGTACACAAAAATTGGCAGTAGAAACAATCAAAAAGAAGTACCGTACTTCCGAAAGTCTACGTCTGGTCACCTTAAACATTGAACTCACATCATATAAATAGTAAAACCAATGTGTTGAATTCTGTTTTCCATAATATTAAATATTTTTATCCAATAAATTAATAATTATTCGACTATAAATTTTATAATAACGTTATATTTGAAGTTATTCAAAAAAATTTACTCGTCGCTTCAAATTTATTTTAAATAAATTTTTTAAACTTTAAAAATTATCTTGTTACATAATAAACACAAAATATTAATATTGAATTATGTCATCCATCAATGGAATTGCAATACTTTATGGAAATTTATTTCTTTCTTCTGATGAATTCTGAATTGAATTTATTATTTAATATTATTGAATTATATACTACTATTCTCAAAATTTTATGCATAGATATAGATAAATAGTTATAGATAAATAAATATAGATATAGAGATATCGAGATACATAGAGAAACTTATAAACAAATATAGATTTAGATAAAAATATAGTTCCATTTATTCTTAAACGGTTTCAATGAAAAAATCAATGACTACTGACAACCACACATTTCCAATTGTTGTCCAGGGTAGCCAAACTCCGACAATTGGGAATGTGTAAGTTGTTATTTATAAATTAAAAGTTTTATTTGTTATTTATACATTTTTCCCTTTAATTATTTGGGGTTTAACTGATGAGCTACCAATTAATAAATGAGGCAACGCGAGTTCAAGATTATTTATTTTTATAAATATTATATATATATATATATAATTTAATTCATTTTTATTTCCAATTGTTTGGTTCCATGCCGATACCGTATTATTGTTTCTTCCCGTTCGTAGATTACCCCATCGATGGTTACAGTCTCCCCAACATCAATATTTGAAGTGTTTTTCCTTTTTCTCGCTTGTCGACATTCGGGCATTGGACCATACTCAAGTGTCGGGTGTATTCTTACCATCGAAACACTTATCATTAATGAAACACATTCTTGTAAAATTTCCAAAAACGATTCGGTGGCCCACTTTAATGGAATAAATGGATTTTCAGTCTCCATCTCCACATTCTCCTCGCTTGTCAAATCAATTTGTTCTGCTTCCATTACATCGTCAACCAGAATTTGTGCCACTTTCTCCGCTATTGCAGTCGATGCTGATGGTACCTCTCGAAGTTTTTTATATTCATCCAACGAATATTTCTTTGATGGTAGGTTTTTGGGCATTGGTATATCATCAATCCATTGATTTTCCACTCTCTGATATACCTTGCGAATGCTCTTCACATCCTCTAGAGCCGAATGCACACCAATTTGTGTCTCTTCTCCACATATTTCTCTCACTACGGTTTGTAATTTAAACCATTCTCCTTTCCTGGTTACTCCCCTGTTCTGGAGTACTGGTGCCGCTGCCAAATCACGAATGTCATATAATTGCTCAATCCATATTCCCAAATATTGCAATTCTGCATGTAAGTCATGGCCCACTAGTATCTTGCCAACTGTCAATTGTTGGATGTCCTTTGTTGCCACATATTGATCGCATTGATTCCTGCTAGCTACTTCTGTGATTCCGTGGATCCTTGAATTAAAATGGCGAATTTTTCCCCTTGGAGTCAAGTAGATATTCTTTATTATTTTTCCATAATAATTCATAATCGCTAGTGCTAGAGGGACCATTTTTCCTTGTTCAGACGTGCCATATTCTGCATCAATAAACAATATTCTGTTGCGGATTTCTTCCAAATCCATTTCCTTTCTGAGAAACGACATTTTCCTTTTCAACATTTCTTTCGAAATTTTCATTAACATTGGATCTTCTCTTGCACTTGGCTGCATCTGCGGAACTTCGTTCGGTTCATTTTCGATTCTGATTTCCACTACCATGGTTGTTTCTTCATTCGCTGCTCGTAACATTCTTCACATGAAGTCTCTCTGCAGCTTCCACGACGTAAATTTTTTAAGTTCCCAACACACTTTGTTGTCATTCGTCAGTACCTCAACTGTACCCTTGATCACATGTAGGTGCTATTCTTCTTTCCTTGACATCTCGACTTCTTCTGCTAATCGCAATTTCGACATCCTCATGATCGTAAACATTTGAATCTTCATTTTTCGGTCATCAATTCTTAAATAATTTGGGATTTGGAGATTGTCATTGATCCGGTATACTTTTTGTCCGGCATGATTGTTCTTCATTTTGATGTAGCTGTCGTATGTCGACCTTGCCAATTGTATTTGTTCCATTTTTTTTCTACAATAGTTATATAATTAAAATTTGAAGTTAATTTAATTTTAACACTAGGGTTGAGATGGGGTACCCAAAGGATACCGTCCCACCGACTAGTTATATAAATAAATAATAATAATTACCGTTTAGTTAATTGTTGATTTTGTTTTTTTTTGTCAAAATTAATGGAGTTTAATGGATTTAACCCTCTTTTAATACCCTTATGAAAATTCTCTTAACCCCGTTTTTCTTTCCCCCTTAAAACAGCGCTAACCAATCAAATTGATTCTTTCCGTTGACATTGAAAAGTGCAGATTCACAAGTAAAATAAAATGAAGTAATTGATCATATCCATGATGAAATAAAATATTAATAATATCCATAAAATATTTGTACTATATTACTACTACTACTTTATCAATTTTGCATGCAAAGTATTTATGTCTTACTACACAAATGTTTCTACATAAACGATCCAAGGTCTCGCAATCTCAGATCGATTCGTAGAAGATTTGGGTATTGTTCGAAATTCAACTAGCATAACGATAATGAGAATAATGAGAGAGATTGTTATAATGAGAGTAGTTATTAATAATGTTACACACACAATTTCACTGTCAGTTTTTAATGACGATATGGTTTCGTTATTAGTCATTGACTCATTGATGCTAGAAAAGATGATTACGTTGGCAGAGCTAGGGGTTCGGTTGGACTGATTTTATTTGTTTCGATTTCCATACTGCGAGTTGATAGATGGAATTTGCACAATTTTATTTTCCACTAAAGTTAATTGCCATAAATTTGAAAATAGAGAACGTCTATAGTATTTTATTTTAATGAACACAAATTTTGACGTCGATATTTGTGAACGTTGACGAAAAGTTAATATTTGAGATTTATTTTTTTCATTTAATATCGATTGAAATTTTTCCATAATAATATAAAATAGCTTTTTGATTGGGCTCCACTTGTCGGGTAACATTCACTAATTGATTGAAAATATGAAAAGTAACCCGGTTTGTTTCATTAACTAATCGTATCATATGTTGACTAGAGTGTATTCTGATCCATTGGCTATCAATTTCAGTTCCGTTTTCATATAAAGATTTTTCATAATAATGAATCAGAATGTTATAGTTATGATGTAATTTTAAATTTGCATACTTTATAAAGGGTTTTCTGCTATTCAATGTATCTATAGCATAATTTTGAAAAAATGCTTTTACTTGTTGGGATTCCTGGGGTTCCCAATATATGTCAATTCCATTTACCAGTGGTTCAATTGATACCCGATTATGTAATATCTTTGTCCAGACATTAATACGTATAAGATTTTGTATTTTTGTATTATTATTTTCTGAATTTAATTGTGTAATTAACCACGGGTATTCATAATTCATTGTTAATTGTCTAGCCACATAAATATTTTTGTTGCTGTTTAACTTTATTGGGGGTTCAAAGTAATTTATTTGATTACTTATCTCAATTTCTTCTGATCCCTCAACATAATAGACCCATGTGTTAGTTGCATACAATGGGAATACTCTCCCAGCGTTCACTGATATTATATTGATAATCATTACTGTTGTAATTAATAAAACTTTATTGATGTAACTCAATGGAGCAGGGTTTTTTGTAAACTTTTGCTTAATTACTGGGTTCCCTGCATCTTTATTTGGTTTTGATCTCAATGGATAACGTGATTCATCTTCTCCTATTATCTTCTTGCATCTATTTACATGAACGATGATTGTCCCAGTCTTTTTGTTGTTTTGTGGACGCAATTTTAAATTAGTCTCTGTCGTATCACACACTAGATATGGTCCTTTAAACGGTCGTTGCAATTTCGTTGACAAGCCTTTTGTTGGTTCTGGTTTGTTTATATACACGAGATCTCCAATTTCAATATCATGCGCCCGTGCGCGTTTATCATAGCATTCTTTATACGCTTCTTGATGATGCCTTATGTTAAGTCCAGCTTGGATCCATACTGACTGTGTTCTTTCATGCATAACTATTTTATAATCTGATACATCCATATATTGGGAAATAGGTGACTGAAATTCCAGATCGACTAGCATATTGTTTCGTCGTAGATACATGAGATAAAAGGGTGTTTCTCCAGTGCTTTCATTTACTGCATTCCGGTATGCAAATAAGCATGGTTTAATGAATAAATCCCAATCCTTTTGTTTCCTATTTACATAGGATGATATAATATTAATTAGTGTCCCATTAAATCTTTCAACTAGACCATCTGTTTGTGGATGATATGGTAAGGTACTAAGTTTCAATATACCAAATAAATCTGTAATTGATTTAAATAATTCACTCTGAAAATTTGTTCCTTGATCTGTAAGTAATTTCTTTGGTGCTCCGTATCGAAAAATAATATTCTCCACAAATATTTTCGCAACTGTTTCTGCTTTCTGATTTGGCATTGCATAAGCTTCTGGCCATTTAGTAAGATAATCGCAAAAAACAATAATGTATTTGTTGCCATTTGTTGTTTCCGGCAATGGACCAACGCTGTCCATTGCTGTCATTTCCATTGGCGCCTTTGGAACTGGCATAGGCTTAAGCGGAACATTTATTTTCCGTCCCGTATTTCGTCTTGTTAGGCATATCTCACACGTATGACACCATTGTCTGACATCTTGTTCCATCGTTTTCCATCGTTTTTCGCGCTGATAAATGCTCTCCTAATGCTCCATCGTGATACAACAACAGTAATGCTTTTCGATGTTTTGTCGGAACAATAATTAACAAATTTTCATTTTGTACACATTTCAACAAACCATCATGAATAATGTATTTATGGTTCTCTTTGGCAATATGTTTCCAGTCACTCTCCTTTTTGAATGAGACAGCATGTTGACGTAACTGATTTAATTCCTCGTCATTTTCCTGATCATCTTGTAATTTTTCGATATTATTTACCGTTTTAATTGCCATGAATATTGTATTTTCGCAATTGTTTTCATCTTGATCAACATTATTTTCTACGGGTATTCTCGACATAGCATCCGCATTTGCATTTGACTTTCCTGTACGATACTTTATCTCGAAATCATATTCTTGGACGCGATTGACCATCTAATTAATTTACTAGCTGAATCTCTGTGCTTCATTAGCCATTGTAACGGATTGTGATCTGTAAAGACGACAAATTTTCTGTCCACTAGATATTGTCGAAAAGTAGTTATCCCATATACCAATGCTAATGTTTCTTTTTCGATTGTCGAATAATTTTTTTCATGAGGTTTCAATGATCTACTGGCATAAGCAATTACATGATCTTTTTCCCCTGCTACTTGCTGTCCTAATACCGCGCCTAATGCGAAATTACTGGCATCTGTCATTAATATAAACGGTTTTTTAAAGTTCGGACATCTTAATATTGGCTGTTTAATTAAGCTTTCTTTGAGTTTATCAAACGCTTCTTGCTGAGCTGTTGTCCATTTAAATTTTGCTTGCTTTTTCAATAACATGTTCAAAGGTTGTGCGACATGTGAGAAACTTTTAATAAACTTTCTGTAATAACTAGCTAATCCCAGAAATTGTCGAACTTGATCTACATCCTTAGGAATAGGATATTTCTTAATTTTCTCTACATTTTCTGGATTTGGTTGCAAACCTCGACGCCAAATGATATGACCCACATAAACGACTTCAGATTTCCCCCCATTCACATTTGGAGGGTTTTATTTTTAAGTTTGCTTCTAACAATCGCTTGAATACTGTTTCCACATCCTGCAAATGTTCCTGAAAACTATTTGAAAATATTATAATATCGTCAATATACACTAATGCATGTGGTATATCGCGCAAAACAAAATTCATACCTCTCTGAAATGTACCAGCGGCTCCTGTTAATCCGAATGTTAACACGTTAAACTCATATAGACCCTTCCCATCTGAAAATGCAGTTTTCCTTCTATCTTCCTCTTTGACTTTAAATTGATTGTATCCTTTAATAAGATCTATTACCGTAAAATGTTGCACCTCCCCCATCTGATCGAACATTTCCTGTGGAACAGGAATAGGATATGTATCTTTTATCGTAACTTGGTTCAATTTTCGATAGTCGACACAAAATCTTAAATCACCGTCCTTCTTTTTAACTACTACTATTGATGATGAGAATGGTGAGGAACTATCTCTTATTACATTGAATTCTTTCATTGCTTTGATTTGCCGATCACTTTCTTCCTGATGTATGTATGGTATTCTATACGGCCGTAATTTTATTGGGGTTTCGTTGAGTAATGGTATTTCATGCTCAATCACCTGAGTGAGTCCCAGATCATACTCATGTTTTGCAAATACATTTCTATATTTCTTTAATAATGAACCAAATTCTTGTCTTTGCAAATCCGTTAAATCTTTGCTTGTGATCTGAGGTTCTTTATAAATTTTTATATTTCTCGGTAATTTCTGAGCTTCCTCTGATTTGATTTTTGTTAATTTTCCCAATTTGGTTTTGGGCTTTATTACAACGGATCTTGCACTATAATTCGCTATTCTAACTGGTACTGACTTATTTTGGACTTTCACTACTTCGTCACACATAGGCACATCGTATTTTTCAACCAGCTTTTGATTTGGCTCAAATATGTACTCCTCATCTGAGACCCTCATAACATCTGCATAGTATATTACTTCGCTTTTTGGTGGTACTTCCAATGTTTGGTTTAGAAATACCTCTCCTACTTCAGGCACTATTTCACCCATTTGTCCTTTTATTAGTTTTCCAGTTCTCAGATCAAGAGAGATTCCATGTAGTTGCTCCATGACATCCATGCCAATAAGACATTTTACAGGACTTTTTCTCATCACTGATACCCAATGAATTATTTCTTGATCTCCAATTATCAGTTTAACTTCTAATTTTCCAACAATATTTAGTGCATTATGTGACATTGATTTAATAATGTGATTCGTTGGTTTTATTTTGGCTTTCTCCTGATACGTCAAGAAGCTTTCCGCTACTATAGTATGACTTGAGCCTGAGTCTAATAAAGCTTCCACTTTTCTCTTGTTAAACTGTATGTTTATTCGAGGTTGTTTTCCTCCTACTACTGTTGTCATTAGTGCATAGCTGCATGGTAGACCAAGCATATTCTTTCTTTCAATTTCCGCACTCGTTGGTTCAATCTTCTCTAATTCTATTGTGATATTATCGACCGATTTCATCTCTTTTAGTTTTTCACTTGGATATACTGGTGCTGTTGGTCTAAATGTCGGGGTATACCATCTACTAAGAGTATCAATCCAGCTTAATTTTGGCATTGGTTCAAGCAAGAACCTGGACTCTGGCTCTACTTTACTCTTTATTACACTTTTTCGAAAGTATTTATGCTCCGATTCCCCGTTGTTGTTATCATCATTATGATCGTCGTTTTTATCTTCCGACTGACACGTAGATTCCTCACTTTTCCGGCCATTTCTTAATTGTGCCCTTACTCTTGCCATTTCTTTAAATTGATGATCTGTAATAAAGAATCTAGCCAACAGTGGAATACAACCAATACTTAATTTCCATGACCATCCCGATATATGCATATATTCGATGTACTGACAACATTTGCGACACTACCACCTTTGCCGTTATTACAATCACGTAAATTCTAATTAAACCTGCACATGCTTGTCCCAAAAACATGAACTTGCCCCAAATCTTTTCCATCGTTTTATACGTAGCTCGTTTGAAATGATCAGGTGTTAGCAAATTTTCGTAATTTACTGTTCCTTCTCCATTCTGTAATACTGTGTCAATCATTTCTGAAATTATCCGTTCCTTTTTGGATGGAAACAACAAATTCCTTTGAGCTTCTTCGATATCTTCGCTTGCATACAAGCCCATTTGTGCCATTTTGTTTAATGATGTGAAATTTATCAGGTATTCTGAATTTGTTAATTCTAGTTTGTCTGGAGTCTTGACCTCACGATAATCTGGTAAGGCTATCCATGAGTCTGTAGCTAATCGGTATAAAGGGGCTAATAATCGATTGCATTGCAAAATTTTTGGTTTAGATTGTTCATCAAGCAAGATTCTAGTTATCGGTTCCATAAATCGTACCTTTCCCCCAAAGCTTACTGGTAATTCGTTCGTACATTTTTCGTATTTGGCAGTTTTCACTGTGACTTCTTTGCATTTGTAACTGTATAATGCTTCTCCAAATATTCTCGCAAACACTCCATTTTCTGATATTAGCATAGGTGCTACTAAATTTGGATTCGTAATTGCCATCGCCATCCGATTTCGGAGAATCTCTTTATTCAACTTACAATCTTTCAGAATCATTTCTCTATATACATTTTCCATGATGTTTTGACTAAAATGAAACAAATAATCAATTTTATTATTAAAATAATGAGTAAGGTTAATGTCATCTCTATGAATTTTAATTTTTGCTACTTCCACAACATTTCTAGACACGTAAACACCTTTATAATTTGTTACATATACCATTCGACCACATTTATTTGTGATTTCCGTTTTTATAAATCGCATTCCATCTGCTGGTAACGTAGACATTAAAACTGTTCCCATTTGCTTTGTCCATACTGAGGTTGATTTAATGGTATTATTTGGTCTATAATTCATATTGAAATTATCTGGTTTATCTCTAAACTGTTCTCCTACTAGTTCTTTAAAGTTCATAGTTTTTAAGTGCGCTAGCTTACACTTATTTGTTTCTACATTATAAACAAGAATCGATTCCCCTGTTTGACAATGTGTTTGTTTCATATTACAGAATGGATGAGTTTGTAATTTTCCCGTATCATCATCGAAAGCTCCTTCGAACTCTCTCAACTCCGTGAGATATTCTTCTAGCACTACTGTTTGCTGAATAATTTTATCGTTCATTTTATATGGTTCACCTTCACAGTCGCCATTTGCTTTCATAACTCCCTTTACAATTATTGTTTCTCGTATTCTATGGTTCAATTTTGCCTTTAAACGAATTTCTGAACTTATTTTTAATTCTCCTGTTTGAAATGCTGCTAGACAGTTTTCTGGAAGCACCTTGACTGGCCTAGGTATCGTATGCATTTTTATGAGTGACGTATGGCTCCATTTACCACAATAGAATATAAATGTTGTATGTTTGACAATACACTCTCTCACTTGAGTTCTTCGCAAATCAGACTCTTGATACACATAATATTTTACGTCATTTTCTATTTTTAAACTGCTTGGATACGCACCTGGGCATTCCGACATATCTACTACCGAATAAACTTTTCCCATTTCAGTTTGGGAACAATCGTACGCAACTAAAGATGATGTCTGTGTAATTATTGCACAAAACGTAATCACCATAAACATTGCCCATGGAAATATCATAGTTTTTCTTAGTTCTGGCTTAACTCTTTCATTTACTCGTCTTTGGGGTGGACTCATTTTTTGCTTCTCATTTTTCTTTTCTGTTAGAGATGAACACAGTGTTTTCCAACCACCTTTTTCGTTTACCCAGCTCATTAAATATTCGTTTACTAGCCGAGCAGCGATGTCTATCAAATTTTCTAACTTGTCTGACCTTGCGAACGTATGCGTTCCAATTTCTAAAACAACATAAGTTAAAGCTATTATTATAACTTCCTTATTAATTTCATTTTTTGCCAAATTTTCAATTACTGATCTCTCGCAAAATGTATTCTCTTCGCCAAATTTCTGCATCACTTCAGGAAGCCTATTCTTCATCTCTTTAACTATTTCTTTCAGTTCATCATCTACCTCTATTTCTATGTCGAACATTGGATATACTGCTTTAATGAGGTGTTTCAACATTTGCTTAGTTTCGTCGACGTCTTGTTCTAGCCTCACTAAATATTTCTTTATTTCAAGTTCTAACTTTCTTATTTTTGATTTCACCATTTATTTCGCCTTCGGGTACAAGTGACTCTCCTTGTACTGTCTGTTTCTGTGGACTGATCTTTGTTATCAAGATCTTTTTGCTCATCATCACTAACGATTTCATCAATTTTTTTATTTCCCTTAACTTGTTCACCTTGTTCCTCTGTGTCAGGCTTGTTAGACTCAATATTTACTTCTAAACTCACTCCTTTTACTGCAACTATGTGGTTCACTAAATATCCCACTCGTCCATCTCGGATCAAATATCCATTTTCATCCAGCTCTTGTGGTACACACCCACAATCATATAAGTATTCATCATCGTCAAGTTCTTCACCTTTGTACATTACTATAATAATTCCATCTTTTCCCAGCGTTTCAGCCGCTCTCTTCCGCAATTTTCGGACCTTTGCACACCAATGCTCGTCTACATATTCCGTTTTGCCATATCCCTCATAATCCAATGCTATCAAAAATGGCTTTAACTCTACGCTTGCCTTTCGGAGATCCTTGCCCAATCTTTGCAATAAACTTCTTAATAACTTGGCATATCTGGTTTTCACATGTAAATATGGTCGTATTGCATTCACTATTTTTAGTTTATCGTTTTCCTCCATTTCTAATTTCTCAATAATCTGTAACTTCTCATTGATTTCATCTTCATCTCCAATATATAACGCATCATTTAATTCCACTAATATCTCTCTTGAATTCCTTTTGTCTATTATTTCACTACTCATTATTTCATCATTAGTAACTACATTTTCCATTTTTAATTCATTTGTACTTCCTGGTATAAATCCGCAATCTACCAAAAATTCTTCATTTTCTAACAGTCTCTCATTAAATCTCAACTCTATCATGCATCCTTCCTTTTTTCTTTTAATTTATTCTTTAAATCATTTACATAATCATTTGCCTCACAACGACAACATAATACACTTTTATCAATCTCGTTTACTACTTCCACAAAAATGAAATCTAACCCTGTTTTCTCTCTCAAAGTTTTTCCAAATATTTTCATTAATTCTTTAATTTCGTCTTTATACTTTGGATTCATTTTATAATAGTTAACGCACAAGCTAATTACACTTTTTATCTTTCTCATACTCAAAGATATTTGACTTAATTCTCTTAACGATTTGATTACTTTAGCCGACTCTATTTCATTATTTCCAATTAGTTTTTCAATTCTGGTCATTATCATTGTTGCTTTTTCACTTTCTAAATCATCTTTTATAACTCTCCTTTTCGATTGCTTTTCATTTAATTCCTCTTGCGACTCATACATCATGTGATTATTGTAGTCCTCTTCTGATTCAAACTTTGACATCAATCGATCCAAACGTCGACCCATTTCTCTCACTTCGCTTTCAATTCTTTCATTAAAATTATCTGGCTGAATAAAAGCTACATTATCCATCTGCGGTTTGTCACTCTGAAACCTAATCGATTTCTTTAATATTAGCCTTTGGAATTTATCCATATTTCTTGGACATGATCTGGCCATGTGTCCATAACTTCTGCATGAATGGCATTGAATTTGTCCTTGTAGATTTACTTTATCTCTCTGCGGTGATGGTGATGTTGATCTTGATCTTGACCTGGCAAAACAATTTCGTGACACATGCCCTTTTCTTCCGCAATTAAAGCATTGCAAGTTATCATTAATTCTCTGCTCATTAATGTTCGCTTTAGTGAAACTTTTCGCACCATTTCCTTTTAACCAATCGGGCCACATTTGCCTTGGACTACGTTGTACATTATTTTTGGACCAGCATTGATTGCTGTCAACTCCCATTCTTTGGCAATTATCACACTGAATCGGAATTGGGCTTCTCTGTACTCTATTTTTAAACCAGCATTGGTTAACATGGTGTCCAATCCTTTGGCAATGACTGCATTGGATGGGACCTTCCTTTCCATCTATTTGAATATCTGTTGACTTGTTCGACTCAAATTTGGATCTAAATTTTGGTGATGGACTACTTGTTTGTTGAAAACGATTGTTTCTAATTGGGGTTACTGATCTTTCGCTTGCGCCTGAGATGACTGCAAACGACTCTGATTTCGACTGTGTGCTTTTTAAATTTAGCTCAATTTTCATTGCCTTTTTGATCAATTCATCAAAGTCATTAAAATCAACATAGCATAAAGCCTTTTTAATTTCTTTCTTTACTCCTGACAAGAATTGATCCTGCAGTAATTCTTTTACCTGCTTTGCCATCTCGGCCTGTTCTGGTTTCACTTCGAACGCTTTCTCTGCAAGAGTTGATAAATGATAAGCAAACTCACTTACCGATTCCTCTGGCTTTTGTACGCGGTTATAGAATTTCTGTCGCATGATCCGTTTTATATCCCCTCCGATTAATTTCGTGGCTAGCGCGTCTTTCAACTTGGTCCAGTCATTTGCTACTAATCTTTTATCAATTTATTGCTACGCTTCTCTGGCTGCTCCTTTCAGGTATAGAGGTAATCTTTGCACCATTATCGATTGGCTCCATCCATAGGCGCATACATATAGTAATCTGCCATAAAATCGACAAATTCCAGCGGATATCCACCGTACTGATCTACAGGTAGTTTTTGACAACTCGCATAATCATTGCCTTCCTTGCCGTTGCCCACCGTGGACACAGGTGTTTCGTCATTGTTATTTGTATTATTGGTTAGTCTTTGGGTACTCATAAAATTCTCTATTAGTGTTTGGCTTCTCAATTTATAAAATGATCGGGTCAACACAGGCTTTACTCGTCTAAAATTTAAAGTGTTACAATTACAAAATTTACCTTTCGTTTTAATTTTGACTTTTCAACAATCAATCGCCACAAATTTTCCCACTTTGCTTCAATAATAAAATCACCACTTTAATAATTCTCGAATAATGTTCACCACTTTCAAATAAACTTTTCACTTCAATATTTATTTATTTAATTATTATTATCTTTTTCCAAATTCTTCGATACTTTACCAATCTCAACAAATTTTCACCGATCTTTTTACTCCTCGGTATCACTCAAATATTATCACAATTTCAACAAATCTTCACCGACTTTTGATCACGTCGGGCTCACCAAATATGTTGGATTTTTAATGTAAGTCGGTACTACGGTCTGACTCTTTTGTGTTCTTTTTCAAAATAGATAAATAACCCAACACAAAATCTTTATTAACACTGATGCAATCACACTTTACACTTTTATTAGTTTACTCACGCTGGACACAATCAGGTTTTGTCTGCACCTTTCAAATTGCCAACAAATCTCAACTTTAATATTTCCTTTTCGCTCTCGTTACTTCGACTTTCTTTTGTTCGACCAACTGGCCGTTTTGTTTTCTTGCCAGTTGCTTTTATACCCACTTGGTAATTGACTTTATTTTTGCCAATTATTTTTTGGTCTTACTTCCCCCGGGCTTCCTCTTGGAGGTCTAATTCGATTTAAGGGAATTGGCTCATTTTCTTTGACGGCTCTTATTACTTTTATTTTATCCGGCTAAATTAATTGCCTTCCCAAAATTGGATTTCTCCGGCTAAATTAATTGCCTTCCCAAAATTGGATTTCTCAATTCGCTCGGGTTTTCCATTGTATCGGGTTTCCCATTAGCTCGGGTTCTCCAATAGCTCGGGTTTCCCATTAGCTCGGGTTTTCCATTAGTTAATTAATTTTTAATTAATTTTTGTTTTTTCTAATTTATTCCTTTTAGGGACCCCCATTGATTTTATTTTATTATAGCTGAACTCGTCTTATTATTTAGCATCCGCCCATACCAGTTTCCCCCAGAAAATATTCATTTTTTAAAAAATTTTGATTTTTAATTAATATTTTGTACTTTAAATTTTTATTTTGAATTTGGTGTTTTTGTCAATTTTCACCTCATTTTTGTGCCTCTCTTGTTGAACCCCAACATATATATATATATATATTTAGAAACCAGTCAAGTTTCTCACAATTTCGTGGAAATTCGATGGAACATGAAGGAAATGGTAAATTTTATTATTTCAATTAATTTTATTAATATTATTTTAGATCTTTTTATCGGAAATTGTTTCGAGGTCACGGAGAAGGAAGATCTGGGTATTTCCAGAATTTTGAAAATAGTAAATTATTTTAATTTTATGTTTTTTAAACA
Source organism: Schmidtea polychroa (assembly GCA_959609185.1). Taxonomy (NCBI): domain Eukaryota; kingdom Metazoa; phylum Platyhelminthes; order Tricladida; family Dugesiidae; genus Schmidtea; species Schmidtea polychroa. The sequence continues at coordinate 101,895 of CAUHTR010000022.1, read as the reverse complement.
TGCATTTTTTAAATGTAATTAATGAAGAATTAAATTATGCCCCCAATGGAATAATTATGGAAGCCGAAGATGTCAAAGAAAAATGTTGGTGTTTTTATTTTTATTTTATACGTTAATAATAGTTGGAATAATAATAATAATAATAATAATAATAATAATAATAATAATAATAATAATAATAATAATAATAATAATAATAATAATAATAATAATAATAATAATAATAATAATAATAATAATAATAATATTAATAACCTTTAATAATACTTTTAATGAAATATATATTTACAATATTTTTAAAAACTTTAATCATATCAATTATGATCAGAAATGTTATTTTTTCCTTTTGTTTTCCCCCAAAGAAAATTCTTCTTCGTTCAAATAGTTAATATCATCTTCATGATTTAGTAAATAATTAATAAAACAAATAATTTATAAAATTATTTAACAAGCTTTTATATCAAATTACTACGTGAGATTTAAACAATTTCTAGTATTGCAAATATAAAATTAAATCAAAGACCATAAATTATAAAAATAAAAAAGAACTTGACTTATAAATGTTAAACTTTAACATTAATTGATAGGTATTTGTTTTTAGATTATCAGGAAGAAATTCGGCGATTGAAATCAATAATTTTTGATTTAAGTAAAAATTGTAGAAAGCAAGAATCTATGCGACAACGATTAGTAGCATCCAATCATTCATTACGTGAGGAAAATCTCAATTCGGAAATGATTGTTCAACAATTGAGTTATAGTCAAAATCTCATACTGGGACATATCCATCTACTCAAGTTATTAAAAATCATATTACAGAAATTAATCTTCTACTTCAAAAACTTGTATCCATAACAACAGAAGGCACACCTACAATGATTCTGCTGCTGCTGGCTTCATCACGTTTTGTTGATTTTCCAATTTTTTTAACTAACATTGTATCATACATTAACAAGTATTATGTACAAAGGTCCTACATTATGAACACGTAATGAGCCTTGTTTTCCCGATTTTGAAATTCCTTTTCCTTTTTTACTAATTAATTAACGACCTTTATTTTAATTCCTTGTTTGCTTTCTTTTGTTCGTATTATCTTTCTTATTTCTTTTTACTTCCGTTTTCTTTATCGAGTTCCCATAGATCGTCCCGTTTGTCATGACGATTTTCCCCCAAGTAATTTTATTTATTTATTCATAAATTTGTTATTTAGGTATCCTCAACATATATTACAAATTCATATTCTGAATACAATGGTGCTTTTAACTGACCCAAAACAACAATCTTCAGGAACCTTTATTGATAATCAATGACACAATCGGTTCAACAATCTGGTCGACGATTATACAGTGCTTATTACTCTGTCACAAATAGCACTCTCGTATAACACCGGGTTTGAAGGATCACTAGCTACCTATTGGTTCTAACAACGGGGAATTTGAGCTGGTTGTTTTCTTGCTGTGATTTGGATTCTACTCGTTAAACTTTTCCTTTAGCACTCTCTGATCAATAATTAGCTTAGTTTCTCCTTTAATTTTCTTTGACAACTTTCTTCAAATATCTTAATAACGTCATTTCGTCTGGTTCCAATCAATTCTTCTCTGACAATTTTCTCCGACAATTATTCTCTAACAATTATTCTTTTAACAATTCGTCTCGGTAAATTTCCACAATTCGTTTTCCACAATTTTTGTTACAATTTCTAATTATTATTTTCGTTTTTACAATTTCTTATTATTATTTTCGTCTTTACAATTTCTGTTACAATTTCTCGTCTCTTCCTTCTGTCTCTGTTTCTCTTTTATATAGCTCATCAATTTGTGGTACTTGGGCTTATCTTTCCGTTTTTCCTAATCTGCTTTTGGGACACTGCACATCATTTTTGCTTCCCACTATCTCTGACAGCTGTCGAGATAATTTTTAATTTCCCTTTTTCATTTATCAGCCATTTTCATTCGAATCCGCTATTTCTTAATTAATTCTTAATTAATGATGACTTTCGTTTTAATTTCTTGTTCGCTTTCTTTTGTGTGATTCCTTTTCTCATTTCTCATTTCTTTTATTTCCGTTTCCTTCTCCGAGTTTCCATAGACCGTCCCGTTTGTCATGACGATTTTCCCCCAGCTAATTTTATTTATTTATCAATTTTTTATTATTTAGGTATCCTCAACAATATGATAAGTTGCAAGGAAGACCGAGTGTCACTGTAATGATAAAAAATGTAAAAATAGTATGACTTTTAGACACAGGAGCTAAGATAACTGTTATTGATGATAGTATTTTAAAAAGTTGTAATTTTCAATTGACCAATATAAATTTGAAGTTAAGATGTGCGAACGATACCCCATATGAAATTTGTAGTAAAACTATTCTACAAATAAAAGAGATGAGATATCCCAAATCCAAGCAGTGGAATTCCTAGTAGTTAAAGATATAAATCCAAAATTAATAGGTGGTATGGTTTTTAAAAATATTTGGTATTAAATTGCAGAAAAAGAAATGTGAAGATAATACAAATATAATTACTGAAAATTCATTTAATAGTGATATTTGTAAAGATCTTAAATAAACTAATCAATGTTTATATTAGGTTGGTGCATAAATTCGTTTTGTTTTAGTATGAATCTGCTATTTGCACTAAGTTTTGAAATAGATTTCCATTAAATACATAATAACATGTGTTTACTTTTGTTGTTGTTAATCTAAATCAGTTTTAATTATTAATTGCCTAAAAAGTTGTGTTTCTCAAATATTACAAACAAATTAAATGTCGAAACACAAGGAGCATTTACGTTACCTTATGTTGTTTTACCGGAAAGAGAAAAAACCTGCCAAGACAACAAAGGAAATCTGAGATGATGCCGTTGATGATTCGACGTGTCGTAAGTAGTTTCAACATTTTAATCAAAATAATTTTGATCTTACCGATGCACCACGCTCTGGGAGACATTCCGGGCATGGAAATAATGGTGCTAATCGATGCAGACCAACATAAGACAACTCGAGTGGAATAAGTCATTTTACAGTTTCCAAACGATTGACAAAACTTGGTATGGTTAACAAGGTCAATGTATGGGTATCACATGATTGAACAGAGAAATTTTAAGAGTGTTTAGATGCTTGCAAAACTCTATTGAAAGGGGCCAATATAAATCCATTTTTAAAGCTCTTGGTCACAGGAGATGAAAAATGGATTTCGTATAGTAACTCTACCCGCAAGAGATTTTGGTCTACGGCAGGAGAACCTCCTTCAACTAGTGTCAAAGTCAAATCGCAACCGAAGAAGATAATGTTATGCATTTCCTGAGACTGGAAGGGAATAATTTTGTACGAGGTCTTATCTGAAAACGACACCATAAATTCAGATATATGCTGCTCCCAACTAAATGAACTGAAGCTAGCCATCGAACAGAAGCGACCTACATTAGCCAACATAAAAGGTGTTGTTCTCCAGCAAGACAATGCAAGGCCATACGTGTCTTTGGCCACCCGGAACAAGTTATCGCAACTCACTTTTGATGTTTTGGTCCATCCACCATACTCTCCCACCTTGCATCATCCGATTACCACCTACTTAAATTACTTTAAAATAGCTTAGGTGGTAAGAAATTTTGTTCCTTGAAAGAGTTGAAAAGTCACCTGGATCACTTCTTCAGCAAGATCACTTCAACCCCAGAGCTTCTATAAGTGCGGCATTATGCAACTGCCGGAGAGATGTAGAAAGATGATAGAACTGAATAGAAAATACTTTACTGATTAAATGTGATTTTAAAAAAAAATTAGTTTCATTTTGTTCTAATAAACGGGACGAATTTGTGCTCCAACCTAATAACTGCATTTTTATGGGATTTTTATGCATTTTTAAATGGGACGTTGGAAAGACCGAATTATTAAAGTGTTGGTCTAAGAAATAGGACTAAGACAAAAGATAAAATAGCATTGGTAAATAAAAAGAGAAAAGCAATAGGAAACAATAAAAAGTATCTTTAAAAATCAAAAATAACTTAAAAATAAATAAAATTAAAATAAAAACAATAACGAAATAAAATATAAGAAAAATAAAACCTATAATTAAAACAAAATTGAAAGAATCAGAAAAACATCAGAATTCATAAAAAAGTAGGGAAAAAACATGAAAGTTTCCAGTTTAAAAAAAATATTTTAAAAATTAAAATAATAGAAAGAAAAACAGTAAACGGAAGGCAAAATTAACAATAACACATTTATAATAAATTAATTTAATTAAATAACGATCACTTTATTTTGATTGGTCCAAAAGGTGTAAGTTAACTATATAAGGACCGAATAAAATGTAGTCAGTTAATGTTAAAACTAAACTATTAATGGAAAACTCTACTCAATAGATCACTCGTGGACTCAAACCGAATCATCAAATCAGTATTCATCTACCGTTTGGAAAATCATCGTTAACCAAGAATCAAGAGAAAACTAGTTTCAATATTGAGTAAATTTTTATGATCATTTGTAGTTAATTTTTGGTTTTTGTAATTTTGTAATGACACTGGTAATTAAATATTTTCATTAAAAATGGTTCGTTTTTCGATTTCCGATTTGTAATTAATTAAGAAAAATTTTTAATCATTAAAGTACGAATATTAAATATAATTTTATTAAATATAATTTTTATTGATGTCACTTCTTATCTGCTGTAGAAAATATGCAAGAATCCTTTAACCGCAACGACACTCCCACATGCTTCTCGTGCGCTGATAAGAATGCCATAATCAAGACTACAAACCCAAATCGGTCTACTGAAAAAGAAAATAGACCATTTCGAGGGAACGTGGTTCGCGCCCACACAAATGAAGGAGATGCGGTCCAAGCTATCCAGGGTTGAACATTGCAGCGATAGTCTAATAGAGGAGAGCAAAACTCAGCGGCTGCTCATTAAAGATCAGTCGGAGGCGTTGCACATAATCTATGTGCAAGTGACCCTCACTAAAAAGATAGCGACGTCTTCCCCCTGCATCATCAGCCTCAAGCAGTTAGTCTAACCGTGGGAAAATCCTGTAAAAGCTGCGTGGATACTCTTATGTCACCCGCAACCGCCGAGGTCCACATTACCGGAGTCAGTTAAGTGGCCCCGAGGCCAGTCACCTCATCCACTGCGGTCTCTCTTCCAGTACAACCCGCCAAGGTCAAGCGTCGCCAACCAACTCGCTCTGAGCGGAATAAGAAGCGAAAAATATTACAAGCAGAACAAGAGGAACGACTGATCGCGAGGGTGTTCGAGCAGCCCTTCAAACATCACTGGTGGTGCCAGCCGCGCCAATGGGTCAATTTCGTGTGGTACCACCGTCAAGCACTTTTTGGGAAGAGAGTACCACAGGTTTTTTTGACTTAGACGAGATATTTGCCGGAATCTCACCGTCCACTTTATGAACAATCAATATGTAATTTATGGATGTAAATATATAAACTGAGTAGACCTTTTCAATTGATCTTGCATGTCTGTTTGTGTTTTTTATTGTTTGAATGACTCGGTGAAAATCTGTCCTTTCGGATGTATGTGTTCAATGCAATAAAATGATCTGGATTAATATTGGAGTTGTTTTCAATCTTTATGTGATACCTTTTTGTTGTGTAACAGCCTCTCAAGTTGGAATGACTGCAGTGAAAGAGGAAGGGGTTCGATCGAAGCTTCGCGGAACGAGATAAGACATAAGTCCTTCCATCGGCCGTCAGGAAAGGCGTAAGTCAAAATATGGTGAAGGAGTAGTCCTAAGGCAGTGGCTCACCTGCTTCACTGTATTCCGCCGTCATGACACATTACCAACATGATGTAAGTCATGGTTGTCATGACGTGAGAACGATCATGGGGGTCTCTGACTAGCAGTCAATAAAATCAGTTTGTTCAGAATGACTGACCTTCATCCCCTAATTTGGAGTAAAAAGAGTACACCTGTTTTAAAGGTTCCAGATTTTACTAAGCTGTTCATATTAGATACAGATGCAGCTTTGATTGCATCGGTGCTGTATTATCTCAAACCGAAGAAAACAAAGAAAGAGTTATTGCGTATGCATCTCGGGCCATGAATAAACATGAATTAGGTTATTGCATAATGCAAAAGGAATTGTTATCTATATTTTATTTTACGAATCATTTTAAGCACTATTTATAATAAAGGTTTTATACTAAGAACAGTTCACAAAACTATTACATTTATGATGAAAACTAAGAAAGCTATTACTCCTTAATACCAAACATGAATATATCAAATGTATATATCAAACATTTTTAACATGAAAGATTTAGAACAATTTGATTTTAATACTGTACAAACTTGTGAAAATTGTCAAAAAAGAAAGATTGATATAACCTGAATAAAAGAAAAAATAAAATGTATAAGCGATTCTAATTTATTCGAGAGAATTTACATGGATTTTCGTGGCCCAATATAACTATCAATAAGAGGTCAACAATACGTTTTTTGGATTATTGACCATCACAGTAAATCACAGTATTGCCTTACGTGCAGTTAAAGCACAAGATTTATAGTGAATGCTTTTCTGAAACACAGGTAGGTAAAAGAATCTATCAAATAAAAAATCGCGAATTTAAAATTAGAGATTTTTTTGTTAAAAAGGATATTCGCATTAAAAATCAAATATATATGAGCCCAGGAAAGATTATTAAGAAGTTACTTGCTGGGAGTTATGAAATTAAAATGGAAGTACTTTAATTAGTAACATTGAGTGGCTGAAAGCTTTAAACAAGGATGGGAGGGGGTGTTCTGAATTATAAATTAAATTATTATTGTATGTTGTCTGTATGTTGAAATCCTTTCTTATGCATCAATTATTTTTGTTAGGTTATTACTGTTAAAATCGATACTGATTCTGACTCCTCATGCTCTTCGTCTCATTTATCACGATAAAACCCAACACAAAAACACTTTTTTAAATATCAACAAATTTTGACACAAAGTTCTCAATTACTTTTTAGTTCTGCACTATGTAGTAAAATTGAAAGCAGGTGACCGTAAGGGAGACTGCTTTATTCATATTGTTGGGTTATTGGGTTGGTGATAATATTTATAAGTTAAAATTCTTGCTCTGACTCCAAGCGTGTTTTTGACTGATCCACAAATAACCCTTGACAACAGAAATCTTTATTGATAATCACAAATAATTTTCACTTTACACTGACAAACAATTCAACACTCCGCACGGTGACTATACTATGCTTATTGCAACATTCAGTGAGGAATAGCACTTGTGTACAACACCGGATTGAAAGATCACTAACTACTGATTGGTTTATCGCCTGGGACTTTGAGTTGGTTGTTTTCTATGACCTTCTTCACAACTTTATTCAAATATTTAAATAACTTCTTTTCGTTTATATTTTAACTAATTCTTTTCTGCAAATCTTCTCCAACAATTATTCTTCACAATTATATTTTCATTTTACAATTATTCTTCACAAATCGTTTTCTACTAAAGTTTCGTCTGACTTGTCTAATTTGTCGTCTCCGTTTGTCTCAATTTTGTCTCTATTTTTGTGTCCACCAGTTTTTGTTTATATAGCTTGTTATATTTGTGGCACTCGAGATAATCAAATGTTTTCCACTTTTCTTTCTTCTGCATTTCCCTACTGTTCCCATTTTATCTTTGACAGATGTTGAGATATTTTTTCCTTTTGCCTTGTTAGTTACGCAGTCTTCTCCCGGAAATTCAGTTATCTTTGACAAGCTGTCAAGATACGGCTTTTTCCATATTTTGTTTTCCTGGAATTTGAAATTCCTTTTCTCCTTTGTACTAATTAATTAGTACTGACCTTTGTTTTTGTTTTCTTGTCTAATTTCTTTTGTTTTATTCCTCTTCCTCATTTCTCATTTCTTTTTACTTCCGCTTTCTTTTGCGAGTTCCCATAGATCGTCCCGTTTGTCATGACGATCTTCTCCCAGGTAATCTACTTATTTATTATGCTATTTATCATTTAAGTATCCTCAACACTATTATACCGTTAATCATAATTATTAATGTAGTTTTTGATTATTAATGTAATTATTAATGTAATTATTAATGTAATTTCATTTAAGTATCCTCAACACCGTTAATCATAATTATTAATGTAATTTTTGACAATTGCGTGCGAACGTTTGACAGAAATTCGTATACATCAATAAATTTTATAAATATAAAGGTATAAAAATGTTTTCTATCATCCGCTTAAGAGTACAATAAGGAAATGTTTTGAATGAATCCAAGAGTTATAGGCATAAAAATATTATATTCTAAGTAGGTAAAATTAAAATTTATGAATGTAATGAGGAAAAGCATTTTACTTATTAGTATCGACTTAATAATAATGTAAAATTTTGCACAAAACAAAAGTTATAGATGTACAATTTATAATCACAATAAAATTAAAATTTATATATAAAGATGAAAATTATTTTATTTATTATTATTGCCTTATAAATATGATAATGTAAAATTTTTACCAAAACAAAAGTTATAGATATAAATAAAAAAAATAAAATTTATATTTATATGATGATGTGAAATATTTTACTTAGTATTAGTGACTTATGGATATAATAAGGTAGAATTTTTCACGGAACGTAGCTATAGATATAAAATTTATATATCATCAGTGAATAGAGATAAAATTCATATATATATAATGATGAAATTTTACATATTATTATCGTCTGTAAGTAATTGTGATGTAGTGACCTCTATAGATATAAAAACTTCGATGCATAAAAATCGAATCGATAGTACAAGTGTTAGATGTGATTGTTGAAAAGGTGGGTAATCTGAAATTCCTAAGACCATAGTTATCGGGGAAAATTTTTGGCAGGGATTATCCTGTTATTTTGAGTTTATTACTTTCTTTAGATTCACCTTGACTTTACAGTTTCTTTTTTACAATTTCCAGAACATTCTAATTCTTATTTTAATCGCTTTTTTATTGATTCTTTTTATGATTTTTGTTATTTTAAAACTTAAATATTTATTTTCATAAATTTTATTTTGTCGTTTGACGGCCATGATGGATTTCGCCATTTTGATGGGTTTTTCTGGGTTTTTATTCAAATTATTGCACAATTTTTTTTAATATATGTTTCATCGTGATTTTATGGAAATTTCTTTAATTTCCTTTCCTACTTTTACTTATCACCTTTATTCGAATTTATTTGTCGTTGTGATGTGTTTTTAGGTTATATCTGAGTAGATTTCGTGTAATACTTTTTGCTCGTTTTTATTTTTAATTTGGATGTTTTATTTTATATGCATTATACATGTTGTGTACCGACACATTTCGTCCCAATCCTAGGCTGTGGGTCTAAAATTCAGTTTTAGCCCAATAATATATAATTATTATTATGTTGCTCTTCCAAAAATTTTAAATACTTAATTGGCTCAAGCCATGTCAAATGTTGGGCACCAGTGCGCTAGATGGTTGTCCTAGCGAAGCGATCTTGTTTAAATTTAAAACCTTAGTTTTAAAATAATAGATCATAAAATAAAATAGATAACCGATAATTTGTTAAAATTGTATGTTATTATTATTATTATGAATAAAATTAAATTTAACATAGCAATCAGTAGTTATAACATTTTTGATTTTAAATTTTTTTTATTCAATCGCAATCTTTATTTTTCATCCTAACTAATCTTATCCATTCAACTGCTTCGAAAACTGACTTTCCATTTTTTATCCTTTGTGAAACATCTGTAGAGAAATAAAAATTTTTTTTAATTTGTACCTTCGTATATAGGTAACATCGATTCGAAATAGTGTTCATTACCAAATCACTGAATAAAATACACTTACACGTCAACTGCGACGGTATTCGATTCGTTCAATTTCTGTTTAATCCGCTACTAAGATCTTCCTTTTTTCGGGTCATGGATTCAATAGTTGTAATTTTTTCCTAATTATATTGAATAATTTTCCCTGAAAATGTATTTGTAAACAGATTACACATATAAAAAGATTTGATTAGTCAAATACTTTGGTTCTTATTAATGATTTTTTCTCATAAATAAATTTTTATTTAACGTCTTCAAGAATATTGACCATATATAGGATTAATTTTTTTATTTAAATTTATTAATAAAATCTTACACAATCATTCGTAAAATTAAATGTTTGATATCAGTTGTTTACGGAAGAGATTTAAATTACGTCAAATATTATAAGAATACGCTCCAAAAATCTTTTCTAAAAATCTTTTTTAACCAGATATAAATGTTCTTTTGTTTGATACTTAGTCCAAACAATTTAAATTCATTTCAATTTATACTTTGTATTCCTTTGTTTATATTAAATGAAATTATTGATATTTTAGTTATTTTTAATTCAAATTAAAAAAAACTTACTTTAAACATCCTATCAAGAATTTCGCAAATTTGCTTCGCTTGTTCAAAGCATGCACAAAATGGAACGAATAATACTTCAATAAATGCCACAATAAATGATAGAGGAAACGCAAAGAAAATCCACAGCGTAAACCATAATATCGAATATAATATGTTCGGACAAAGACTTTTATTCATTAATTTTAATCCCTCCGATTGTTTTTAAATTAAATATATTGATTACGTAAAGTAACTCGACAATTTGATGAGATTGATTGTAACTGAAAATGATTGGCTAAAGCAACAGATCTATTAGAAATGACTAATCACTGCATCAGCATCGGTCGACGTATGGAAAATCAGATGATCACACACAGTCATTCATTTCTCTTATCGACAGTTGTCAGATTTTATCATCACATTAACAGGGAGAATAAATTTCGGTATGTTGGATCAGAATTTTGTTTCTCCTCCATTAATATTATCAGTCATGAACCGCTGCATGACAACAAATCTCCTAATAAAATTTATTCTAGTTCCTTTAAATAATTCATCTGATAGCACTAGATAAATATTTTTTGTATACTTAACGAGTAGTTTAAATTCCTGTATATATAATCTTGGTAATGAAACCGGGATAAAGATCCTCTAAAAGCTAGCAGAGGTATTTTAATAAGTGAATATTGAATTAAAATTTCAGGTATGTATGTAAGGAAAAGCATTAATCAGAGAAACAATTTTACAGCGAGCGTTCTGTGAAATTGTGTAATATACATATTCGATAAGGCCTTGTTTAATCACTAGGCGGCCTCTTACGTCGGCAATATAAAAAAGCTACGTCACAAATTAATTTTAAAGTACCTTATTTAATAAAATTTGGACATAAAAATATAATCAACATATGTAACCCTCTCTCCTCACCCCTCTTAACTAAAAATATTTTGTTGACCAATTAATTTTAACTAAAGTTTCGTTGGATTTTAAATTTAAAACTAACAAAAACTAAATAAATAAAACTAAAAATTTAGAAATTAATCTATCAAAGGATAACAAAAAAATAATTTTGAATTTAAAAAAATGAGGAAATTCCAGCGAAAACTTTTAATTTTTATCATGAATATCATGAGATGAATCCCCATAAAAGGTTTGTTATATTAATAATGAAATTCCTGTTAAAAATTCTGTTTGTATCTAAGGTATTTTTTGGAGGTTCCGGGAAACAGTTTTTTTAATCTATAATAGGTATTAGTTGCTAGACTTAGTACACAACTCACATTCCGGGAAGACTTATAGTCTACACTACGAGCAGGATAAAATGTCATCATCCAACTTCAAAATGAATGAGGACTCTATGATAATTAACGAATCGAACGCCTAAAATGTAAAAACACTAAGATGGTCGCAACGCGATGGTGAGATAATCGACTCATAGATAATGCAAGTCGACGGTAAACTGTAGAAATAAAATCCAAAGATCGACAGCCTAAATCTCAATAATACCGAATATAAAAGTCAGAAAAAAAAACTAACACTAACAAATAGTGATGGTTGAGTGAAAATCCCAGTTCCATGTCGCATAACAATTCTAAAATAAGAATCCCAATTTGTCTGAGAAAGACCATTGAGTATAGAATGACCAGATGTGCTGTTTATTTAACACCTTTTGTTGCCACTCATGTGTGGATAGTTATATGATTAACGTAAATAAAAGTTTTTCAACCCCATATAAATTTAAATATGACATTAAACCACATAATCACCACATAATTTATTTTTTCAGTTCACCCTCCAGGGACACACCAATATTTACGATACATATTACTAATATATATTAGTAAACATTGAGTACTTGCAGTCAGCCTGAGAAAAATTCTGCCAAATTGTCGTCACAAGTTTTCGTTTCTTATATTGTGAGGCCCATTCAAATCAGATAGTACATGTATTGGGACTTATCGTGAGTGTGTAAAATGTGGGGCAATCATGGTAATCATTAGCAAACTGTCGAAATATGAAAATGAGGTTTCATGGTATTCGACAAATGGGTTGAGAATGATGGGGAATGAAGTGGATCATGATTTTATATTTCATCTGATTTCGCTGATTTCGTTATAAGAACCTCAGCCCAAGAACTCGGTCCACAGAAACTGACCATCAAATGACCTTATGAAATCAAGGACTCCATGTCAGTGCTTACGGAGCATTGAATGGTGAGGACAAGTCTTCGGTCGATAACGAATTGGCTGCAGTGAAACGAGAGCCGGAGATGAATCTTGATTAGCAGGTCCTGATAGAAGCCTTTGGGAGCTGTACGTTAGGCCATGGAGTGGGTGCGTAGCATTAAAGCCGACATATTATCAGGCTCCCTGGCCAGTACGGACGAGTAACTTCTTCATCTGTCCGACAACCGATGGGCAATGAATCAAGAAACGGAATGGAGCGTCTGTAGATATTTTTCAGGCGAATCCTCTACACCAAAACTGTAGACCCTTGAACCAGAGGCCACGAGAATGCTCCCCAGCGACACTTAAGGAGACAGCCGTAAGAGCCAGCTCATGGGACAGTGCAATCGGATTATGTTATCCTACCTCTGGGTCATGTATTTGATTATCTTAACGATTTGTTTCGTTTTCTTTCTTTTCATTATTACTTAATTCAAATGCATGTCAAGTAATAATTAAAATTCTTAGTAATAATTACTTGCTGTCTATGGAGCGATAATGCAAAAGATGTGTTAATTCAATGGGCATAGTCCGATAAGAACGGTAAAAATTAAATAAAAGGGTAATATCTCTGATATTACTTAGTTTTTTTGTCTCATAAATGCATCAAACTACATGTATTAATTTATAAAGTTTATACATTTGCCAAGGGCAGTCAGCAGACGGACAAGCAATTGTGAATGTTTTATTTTTTTGTTGAACGAATAGCCGAATTTCGGTCTCAATTTGAAAAGGGCACTGGAATTGGTGGAAACCCGGCGCACAAAGGCCGAGTGGTTAAAAACTCGAATTCGTTAGATGTAAGTTAGATGATTCTTGCCGTACACAATGAAAAAGAAAATTATGACAATCACGCGACTGTAGGAACAGGCAATAAAAGATTAGGTCAAGATCCAGGTGCTGTCAATTGGAGGTAGCCCGACAAAATAACGATATGCAGGTCGTCATGATACTGAGTTATTCTCTTCCGATTGGAAAGACCATCGGGTAGTCGCTACGAACAACAGGCTAATGACGACAAGTAGATGCAAGCAAAGTCGGAACAAGGCAGCTCGACATAGATCTCGGAAGGAATCTTGAATAGCGGCACACGCCAGTCAACCTGAACAAGATGTGTCATCCGTTGATCGTCATTTTGAGTTTTCGTTTAAATATTTTAAGGTGTAATGAATTTCTAAGGGACCTAAAATTAAAAATAGGATATAAAGCCTTCTATCGGCAGTCCAATCGAATGTCTGACAAATTTAATATGTACTCATTTTTCGCAGATATTTACCCATTTGGCACATTACCAACGTTGTTCACTCACTCACTCACTCACTCACTCACTCACTCATCATCATCATCATCATCATCATCATCATCATCATCATCTAAGTTTCTAAGAATACACATCTAATTTTATTTGATTAAGTGTTATAAATAAATAAATTCTTCCTGTCTTCAGCATAATTCAGCAAACTAATTAACATAGCTTTGATATCAAAATATCAATTTTGTTTTAAATAATTTCTTTTAATTGGCTGAAGGACAGAATATTTTATACTTTTGAATTTAAATTTGGTGCCAGAAAAGTAATTGGTTGAATAGAATTAGCTTCATACAATTGTCTTGAGGTAGAACTGAGACTCTGAAAACTGATTCTTGGAATGATGGCCTTAATATATGACTCTTCATAAGTTTTAAAATGTGTTATGTTACTATGGTATTGTATTTGTTTTACAGTACCTTTATGAGTAGTAGAAGCACCTCCTTTTTCAATGGATATATTTCCCTGTTTTAATTGATTTTTAAAATGTAAAAATTGTTCATTTGTTTCATATTCTTGGTTTTTCTTACGTTTCGGAAAGTTTTTGTATGGATAAAGGTAACTAAGAGTCATCATATTGAGTTTAGGTTTGATACTTTCTGCATACGATTCAGCATATGTTTTGAATAAAGTGATATTTGAATATGTATGTTTAATGTTTACTTTTACTCTATGCCGTTTCATTCTTTCTTTTTGAATTAGTCTCCTTACTGAATGGGTATTAAGACATTTTTGAGTTTCAACAGGAATTTCTATCACTTCTTGCTCAACTTCAATTGGAGGAAGATCTATTTCTTCAGCTATTGGTTCTTCTTCTATCTCTTCAACTATTGGAATTTCTTCTACTATTGGTGGGGGGTCTACTTTTATGACTTTTGGTCGATTTATCCTTTCAACTTTTGTTTCTTTTAACTTTTTAACCTTTTTCTCTCGTTTCGGTTGAGATTTAAGAAGTTTAACATCACTTTTTTTTATAACAGCTTGCTTTTTAGGTCGATCATGGTGTTTTCTAGGAACTCTTTTTTTATTTGCATCGTAACGCTCTGCGAGATTATTATTATAGTTTTCAATTTCTTTGTAGTCTGATGCTAGTAAAACTAGATTTTCTAATGCATCATTGAAATCTTCCTCCTCCATGCCGTTTTCGAAATACCAGTGTAGAAAGGCTTTCATTTTTAGCATTGTATGAACAGAGAGGCTTTCCTGGGCAAATGCGATGTTGACGTTGGAATGATTGGCTAACATCATCATACTAAATTCTGACACCCCAAGATCAAAATTTGGCAAATCCACAGGACCCAAGGGAGAATGGCCGTTTTTAATACTGTTTGGATTCCATTCAACAAATTTTATTTTTGGATTTCTCGTTAAATTTTGATGATTCTGGGCAATATTTCCTGGTGAAACGGAACCTCGGTAAATCATGCAACAAGAAATATAAGTTCCAGAAGTTAAGTCGATATCGAACATTGTGTATTCGTTAGAGATAATTTTATCTGTTAAGTCTGATGGACAATAAACTTTTTCATATTTGATCACTTCTTTTCGAGATAATGGAGCTGCTGTGCATACGGGGAACTGAATCCTAGGATATGGAATCAGGTTAGTAATAATCGAATCAAGGTTGCAGTTTCCATAGCCTGGAAATCTGTCTGTTGCATATATCCCACTGATTGCGTGAGAAATCAACTGATTCAATGTAACATACACTTGATTCTTCATTTTAAATCGTTTTAAACAAATATTTTCTAGAGCTTTATTGTTGTAAAGAAACGTGACATTGCTGCAGCTACAAGAAGATTCAATCCCAAAAAGTATATTGTATGGCTCTACGGTAGGTGAATCGCGTTCTCCTGAATTTAAGACATTGGTTTCAGATAAATTAATTTTTGGATAAGTATCGTGGATATTTTCTAATACCAATGAACCAAGACCAGACCCGGTTGCACCACCGTAAGATCGACCTATACTAAAGAGACTCAGTTGATCAGTTTTTTCTACTAGATGTCTAATAGAATTCATTATATTATTAATAATATATCGTCCAATGACATTGTACGCACGGGGGAAAATACTCGAACCATCTCCCATTCGTGAAAATAGAAAATAGTTCAAATCTTCACAAAATAAATTTTTGAAAACTCCAGATTTAATTTCATCTGAAATAAAAAATATATTTCAAAGTCTCCATTTTATAAAGAAATATTCAAAAAATAATTTAAATTTTAATCCGTATTTTAAATTATGCTTTGATTTTCTGCTGTTATTGTCTAAAATAGATTACAGTAACTATTCTACAGTTGTCTTCAGATAAAATTTACATCGCATGCTTAGGTTCTATGGCAAGGTTCCGGTGCAAGAGTGGCTCATGGGGAAAATGTCTTTTATCTTGATAAAATTAGTTACAAATACTAAAAATTGCTATTTCGATTTCAATTAATTGATCTTAACTTTGAGATTTGATAAAGATACAAATTAATCAACGTTCCATTTTGGTACCCCTTGATGTTTGATGAGGTAGGACCCACAAATTAGAAGTTTTGGGGATAGAAATCCTTCATATTATCAGTTAAATCCATCTTTAAATCCATCTTTAAATTTCTCAGCAAAAATCTTGAAACCAACAATATATATTTAATCAAAGAATTTATAAATAACAAGTTTTTAATTTTTCACAAAAACCACCAACTCCTATTATTAAAACAAAAAAAAATATCTAACTCTCCCCTTCTTAAGACTTTTCCACTTCTTCAGCCACTCGATTCTTCTTTCTTTCGTTCCTTCTTGTAAATGTAGTTCAACTCGATGAGATGATAGAAATCTGACCATTTTATATGGGCCATCGTATTGCATATCATCCTTGTGCCTGTTCTGAGGCTCTTTACGTATTAGTACCTCCTCCCCCACCTCAAAAACACGAGTGCCCCCGGTCCATAGCTCTCATAGTGTCTGCGGCTTTACTCGAGTTAAATCTCGCGTCTTCGATTCGTTCTCTTCTTGATATCTCGGCTTGTTTCAGGTTAGAGTATAGGTTAACACTCCGTCCATAAATTATCTCAAATGGTGATAAACCTGTAGCACTTTGTCGACTGCTATTTATTGTGAACTCTATTCTGGGTAGAAGTTCGTGCCAGTTTCTCTCTTCACACCCACCTGCCAATGTTGCTGTAATAAGATCTCTTATCGTTCGTATGGCTCGTTCGGCTAAACCATTTGATTGGTGCTGGTAAGGTGAGCTGAATTCCTGTTTGATTCCAAATTTCTGTAGCTTCTGTCTTAGGAAATTCCCTTCCAAATTTCGGCCTCTATCTGTTAAAATGCTCTTCGGTTTTCCAAATCGATAGATCCAACTATTAAGTATTGTTTTGAAAATTTTCCCTTCGTCTTGCTTTGTGATTGCAGTTAAAGAAATCAGTTTGCTAAAACGGTCCACCATTACTACCATACATTTTTATGGTGTTTATTTTCATGTAAGCCACATCTATAACAATCTGTTCTAGGAATTCAGAGCTATATCTTTCTCTTAGCGCAGATCTCGCAACATCGTAAACAGTGTTGGGTTATTTCTTGCATTTTCGGCCAATAAAATATATTTTCCATATAATGAAATAATTTCTTAACTCCAATGTGACATAGTTCTTCGTGTAGGGTTGTTGTTAACAAGCCTGCAAATGTTTTTGGGACTAACATTAAGATATTTTTGTTCTTTTCTACTGTTATTAATCCTCCATCAATTCGTGTATTTTTTACGTTAAAAGGAAAACAATTCTTTTTCTCCCGTGTACATTCATTTTCCCATATCTCTCGCGGCTCTCGAAACCAAATGTCCTTTTGTTGTTGTTCCCATACTTTTTCCATAGCTTCTGTTATTTGGATAGTATATATATAATCTTTGATTTTCCTTCCTTAGCTTCTTCATGTCTTGTTTGACACTGGATGCAAATCATACTTTTTAATCTTGATAGTCCATCTGCATTCGAGTGTTCTTCGCCTTTTCTGATATTTTAGTTCAAAATCATATTCCGACAGGTTAGCTAACCATGTTTGGAACAGCGGACTGATTGGCGTTTTTGTAGTGTTCATAAAAACCAATGCTTTGTGGTCGGTGCGAATTATGAATATTCTCTAAAATGCATGACGTATTCATGTACGGCGAGCAGTTCTTTCCTGGTTACATAGTATCCCTTCCCATGTCGCTGTTAGCAGTTCTGAAATCCTGGCTGTTCTCGGTGTAGTCTCTTCTTTCGGATTGTGAATATTCTTCTTCTATGCACGCTATTCTTTGATATCGGTGTGGAACCTCTTTCCGTAACAAAAAAAAATCTCGGAACCCGTGTCTTTTCTTGCCACATATCAGACATTCTTTTCCCAGTGGACACTCATACCTTCTGTTAGACGCAATTAAATTCAAGTCTTCTTCAAGCATTTATTTTTATAACAACTTCAAAATTGAGCCGTTTACTAGTATATTTAAACACCGAGGCGTGATAATTATTAATATTAATGTAATTACTGGTCATACATTTAATTGATTTAATTTAATATAATTTAATATAATATGATATAATTTAATATAGAATTTAAATATAAATATTTAACAGAAATAATTATTTCTACTAACTGATCTCACTTCTACATTTAACCATAATAATTTTATATAGAGATTTACTAACTCCTTACACCTTCTGTGTCCCCTTTCACCACAGCAAAAATAATTTTGGGACCGATGCTTGTGGTAGTCATCTACTTTCGTTGTACAGCCTCCTTGCTATATTCTTCATGGATATTGTTGGCAGCTTCCTTTCTGAGCTATTCGAGATTCTCGCATTTCTCAAGAATTGTTCTCTTGTAGATTGCTATCGGCGACCATGGTTATTTCCTTCGTATTGAACTGGTCCGCGTATAAGATGTTCGTCTCTTCTTGATCTGTGGTGACTAAATGACTCTTCTGATAGTCTTCTTTGTGGTGATGTAGGCATGGGATCTTGGGTATTCTTTTAAATTCTCATCTTCCTTCCCTCAGTCACGCTAGCGTATGTTCTTTGACCGATTGCTTTAATAAATTCCGTTTTATTGTTTCCATTTTTGTTACTTTCAAAGATTTTATCTTCTTCTGATCGTCCTGAATTTACAACTTCAACTAAAGCTTTCCTTAGCCGTATATCAAAGGCTGAAAACCTTTCATCATCTTCCTGTTCCATAGCTGCCAATTCTCTGATTTTGTCAGTTATTGATTTTGTAATTGTGAACGTATGTAAGAACCACGCTTTGGCTTTCGCATCTGTTGTTTCTGTTTCTCTGACGTTTCCCCACAATGTCTTTGCTTCTGCCACCAATAACACATCGAAAGTGCGTGTCAATCGCTGTCCATTTGTCAGCAGCCATTCTTCTATATCCCCGATCCATTCTTCGGCTTCTTTTAAACCTCGTCCATCATATCGTCTGATGTTCAGTGTGAGCATGTCTTGGCATGATTTCGGTAGGCATTCCATTAGCGATTTTGTCGATTTCGAAATGGCGTTGATGTTTTGATTTTCGGCGTGGTCGCCAGTTAAATCCATCTTTAAATTTCTCAGAAAAAATCTTGAAACCAACAATATATATTTAATCAAAGGATTTATAAATAACAAGTTTTGAATTTTTCACAAAAACCGCCAACTCCAATTATTAAAACAAAAAGATATCTAACTTTATCCTTTACTTTTATTATTATTTTTATTTCTATTCTAATCATTATTATTATTATTATTGTTGTAAGATAAAATAATATATTATAAATAAATAATATAACTATGTTACTAGGACCTCGATGTTTGATAATTAATGCTTGAATGTGTGTGTGTACATTGAAGTGAAGTAAGTATGTGTATGTTCTATTTCAATAATATCCCTTTTCTAGATCATGCAATTGAAAGCACTATAAATAATATTACAATCACATGTTATGGTAGCCATATTTTTTGTATTTCAAAATATATATTATAAGTGAATTTAATTTTATTTAGAGAAGCTTAATGGTATTTTTCATTTTCAAAAATTTTTTTGTGTGTTGAGTACAACCAGTCCCCATGTCACCTGTACCCCTAGGTGGTCAAAATACTTTGTCGGATAATCTCATACTATATGATTATTCTGTTGTTTATGGCCTAAATTAGTTTAAAAAGATTTTTTTAATTGAAACTGTTCATTTTTTGATGAGGTCGAGATAACCGGAAAGTACCCATTGTTATTATTATTATTATTGTATTATAAGAACTTTTTTTCTTCCAATTTCACCACTGATTATTTTTTCCACTGAATTTATTAAAAAGAGAATTTAAAGACTATAAATCAGTAATATATCAACAAACATCGATATATTACTGATTTATAGTCTTCAAAGTCTCTTTTTAATAAATTCAATTATTATTATTATTATTATTATTATTATTATTATTATTATTATTATTATTATTATTATTATTATTATTATTATTATTATTATTATTATTATTATTATTATTATTATTATTATTATTATTATTATTATTATTATTACTATTATTATTATTATTATTATTATTATTACTATTATTATTATTATTATTATTATTATTATTATTATTATTATTATTATTATTATTATTATTATTATTATTATTATTATTATTATTATTATTATTATTATTATTATTATTATTATCATTATTATTATTATTACTATTATTATTGAGCATGTTTTTAAATTTTATTAATGGAAAAGTAATGTTTTATTATAATAATTTATGATTATATTAAAAAGAATATTAAATAAATACCAATTGTTGTTGGTTCTAAATCAATAAACAAAGTTCTTGGTACAAATTTTTCGATTTCATATGATTCCATATAGGAAAATTTCCGATGAAATTCATCGGTTTTATAAAGACTGCTATCTTTATAAAAATGAATTTGAGGAAACATTTCATTTCCATACGGTATACCAGTTCCATCGGGTAAAAGTCCATGTTCCTCGTTAAATAATGCCCATAATGAAGAACCAATTTGACAGCCGGCTTGACCAAATGATAGAAAGATGGCTTGTCTAGAATTCTGATGTGAATATGGTAAATTATGATGACAGATATTACAAAAATAGAATTATACTGAGAGATTCGAGAGTTCTTGACGCATGAGTCTAGAAATTTCAAATTATTTAATTTTAAAAATTTTAAATCAATAAAAATTTATTGTATAAATATATTTGAGAAAAAAAAATTCCAATTTTTACTAAATATTTCGTTAAACTAACTAAATATCAGTCTGTAAATTTCTGCTAGTTTTCATTAAAACCAAGATGGTGAGAATACCAAAATATGTAAAAAGGAATCCGCCAAAGAAGGGATTGGTAAACAAATCCCAATTCGATGAGGTGCTGAAGGTAGACGCAAAATAGTAAATGAAATAAAAAATGAGCATTGTTTATAGATATTCTGTGGGTGTTATTGAGTGTCCGCAATTCGGACGGTTTTTAGTTTTTGCAGCTTCACGTTTATCGGTTATACTTTGTTAAAAATCATGATTCAAAAAAATGCTATTAGATATGGGAGAAGTAGTATTTGAATTGTCGGAGAACTAAAATATAAAATAAATATTTTTTTGTAAAATTCATTAAGGATGACGAGGGATTAACAGGCAACTTGAAGTGTAACATGACAGTTCTTTGAAAATTATCCCTTGTGATTTAATACTAATTGCTCTTTTTTGTTTTTGTTGGGGTTCAAGAGGAAAGGCACAAAAATGAAAATCGATAAAAACCAAATTCATAATAAAAATTTAAAGTACAAAATAATAATTAAAAATCAAAAAATTTTAAAAATGAATATCTTCCGGGGGAAACTGCTATGGGCGGATGCTAAATAATGAGACGAGTTCAACTATAATAAAATAAAATCAATGGGGGTTCCTAGAAGGAATAAATTACAAAAAACAAAAATTAATCAACTAATGGAGAACCCGAGCTAATGGGAAACCCGAGCTAATGGAGAACCCGAGCTAATGGAAAACCCTAGACAATGGAAAACCCGAGCGATTTGAGAGAATCTGAATTACCCATCAAATTAGAAAAGGCAATTAAATTAGCCGAATAAAATCAAATTGAAGCGAGCCGTCAAAAAAAAGGGGCAATTTCCTTAAAGCGAATTAGAGCTACAAGAGGAAGCTCGGGGGAACGTGAGATCTAGACTAATTTTTCAAAATAAAATCAATTACCAAGTGGGTATAAAAGCGACTGGCAAGAAAACAAAATTGCCAGTTGGTCGAAGAAAAAGAAAAAAGGAAGTTCAGCGAGACCGATCAGAAAACGTTAAAGTTAGTAACAAATAAATAATTTAAATCGAACGTACCAGAAAGGGACATCTCCCGTTGGAAGATTTATCCCTGCGTGAGATTGATAGTCTATTGAAAAGTGCAGAACAAAGGGGTTGTATCAAGTGTGGTTGAATTAATAAAAAGTGTAACTAAAGTGTAACTATATCAATCTTAAATAAAGAATTTGTGTTGGGTCTTTTATTTATTTTGAAAAGAACACCAAGGAGTCAGACAGTAATACCAACTTACACAAAAACACAACATTTTTATTACTGTTTCTTATTATTCTTTGAACAATTATGAGATAAATCTAACAATAAATTTATCTTTAAAATAAATGTCTATAATAAAGTTATAATATTATATATTAAAATGTATGTTGACATCGTGCAGAATACGAAAATACATTATTGAATTCTCCAAGTCTTATTTGAAGTTTTGTTTATATAATATATATTGTGAAAATCCTGCGATTATTGGAAAATTATTATAATGAACATAAATGTTGGGTTAGAACTGAGTTTGAGCCTAAGTGGTTGAAATGTCACTGCAAGATGCCAGAACATAACACGCAGACATAACATCAAGTCGAGTTAAACTCAAACAAGTCCAAACATCGATTAAACAAATAAATAGAATTGACTCAACACAGATAATAAACACAAAAATTAATTAATGTGAAACAAAAGCAAGAAGTATTTATTTAGTTATTTTATTTAAATATACGGATTTTATATTAAATATATATTTAAAAATAGCGTGTTAGCTTTAATAATTATTAATGGAAATGTTTCTGGCGAGATCACGGTAAAGGCAGAAAATTGTGGAATCTTTGCCAAAGAATATTCAAGATTTATCCAGTGATAAAGAAATTTTTTGGAGAAAAAGAAGACTGGCTTGTATCTGTTGAAGAATTTGTGACGTTAAATTCGCTCAATTTAGGAGCAGCGTTCGATTTGTTATTACGTGGAGACGCAAAAGAGTTATTGATGGCCTTTAAGGAAACACAAAAGACTCGGGCCCCAGATCAAGAGGTAAAAAGTTGGTTTATTTTAAAATATGTAAAATTCAAAAGTTTTTTGCAAAATATCGAAGATATGAGTCTGATAAAGCAGAAATCGGATGAAAGTTTTGAAAATTTTGTAATCATATCAAACAGAAGACATGATTGTCAAGGATATTGTAACAAGACGTATGTATTCAGAAAAAGTTAAGGATGCAATTGCAATGAATCCAGTAGAGACAGAATATTCCTAGCTAATAGCGATATCGTAAATCAAACCACCGAGAAAAACAAAGAAAAATCAGTGGTCCAAATTACCCAGTTAAATAGAGGTTCCGAAGACCCTTGAGCAAGGTCTAGTATGAAATGAAAACCCATTTCCATCAGATGATCGAAAAACTAGAATCCCAGCCTCAGAAATTCAAAAAGAATAGGAGAAAACAGTCAAACTCTGATAGAGAGAATCCCCTGATCTTCCGTAGATATTGTGAGCTGATCCAGGGAATCAACAATTTGAATCAAACAGGCCTAAGCAACCAAGCCGAAAGATTGCAAACTGAACCCAGAAACGAGAAGACAACGAAAGAAACAACGAACTAATAAATTGATCCAAAATAAACTAATGCTTGTGACTTTTACATAAACTTCAACATTGTATCAATATTTATGCTTAATATAACCAGTCACTGTACGTGGCAACTGCTTGAATTTTATCTTAGATCTTTTTCTGATAATTGAATTCTAACATGTCTTAATCTATTGTAGTATGTAGGGTAAAGTAGGGTAATGGAAATGTAATATGACCAGAAAAAGTCATATGTCTAACAGAATTGCGGGACGCAATTTTAACGGGTTCCCGAGTGATTTATTGGCTAGAATCAAAAATTGAGAGCTTGCTTTAATGAGTCGGAAATACATACCATAAAATCCACACCAAGTTGAATTAAAATCTATGATCATACACCAAATAGTACAAAATAAAGTACAGAATAAATGAAACACGTATAATAAAATCGAGGAACGAAGGAAGTTGCAATAACAAACACAGTTAAGAGAGAAATAACACATTCGGAAAATCTGCCAACTAGAAAATAAATTAATAATAAATAAAATAAATAATGGATAATATGAAAAAATTAAGAATGATTATTGGTCATATTTACATACGAAAGGCCATAATCGAATTAGTTAGGGATGTTATGGCTCGTACTTACATATGAGAAGAAGCTATGGCAAAGAGTGCATGGTTGAAGAAAGGTAACAGTAAAAATTTATTTAAAAAATTAAATTAAATAAAATTAATTAAAATTAAAATTAAAAATGTCCATTAAAATTGATAAATAAAACTAATAAAGAATAAAATTATTTAAATAATTAAAACAAATCAATTAAATTAAATATAAAAGCATACACTCGTGCATGTGTCTAAAGGAATTCAAAATTACCCGCATTCCAATTGGATATAGTGGCAGAGAAAGCGTATAAATATATCAAAATCAGTATAAATATTGACGGAAAATTCATTTAAACTTAACTTTGAAATTTGATGAAATTTTAGACACAATTTTTTTGTTGTCAACTTGCTTTCAGTTTTCGGTTTATGCCATTGTGATAGGTTTATTTTGTATAAAATAACTTTTAATGTTTAAGTAAATAAATTTTTCACATGGAATTTAATTTTTTTATTGTTCTTTTTATTATCCGTTTCTAAATTTTAATTTGAACGTAATGATTTTCATTTGATTTTATGAGTACAGTGATATTGAAATCTGTTGTGGCCATGGGCGTGAAGAGACTTCGTGTCTTTTCACCAGAAGGGTCAACCAGTTTTTCAAGCATTTGGTTAAATTGACTTAATTGGAGGACCTCCGATGAGTCCATAACTGACACCTTTTCATAGATTATAGTGAGATAGGCTAATAATGAAGAAAGGATGGTCGATTGTGAGAAGTGAAGATTTAGTTTTGGCTGAGATTGGAGAATCCTCGAGTAACTAGGATTGAAAAAAGGTATGAATTAGGAAAATATGCAGATTCACGCTCAAATTTTTCGTAGAATAAGTCAAATATCCTCAAGTATTGCAGAAGGTATAGAACAATATTTGTTGACAGGAAAATAATGGCATATCCTTGCAAAAGATTTCCCAAATAACATTGAAAAACATCCAGTAATGAGGACCACAATTAGAGGAATAAATGAATGACAATAATTTAAGAAAGAGATGGATAATGAAAAGTGACGTAAGACCTTCTATTGGCAGTCCAGAACCCGAAAATGCTCACCTGCTCATTGATTTTCAGTCATTGTGTACATCACCAACATGGTTGTGACCATGTGTACGCAGATGGTATAAATGTTGGGTTTTGGATTATTTCAAGTCGGTTCTCTCTGACTCCTGTGTTCTTTAAATCAAAACAATGAACGACCCAACGTATATTGAAACAACAGGTTCACAATTTATTATCACGCTACAGTTACTGATCAAAGTTTTATACGATTCTCCGCTCGGCGTTGATGCTTTGCAAACAACTAATATTCACCTTTTTGTCCTTTAGATTCTCTCTCGTTGACTCTCGTTTTCCTCGGTTTCTGTTTGGTTTGATTCCTTTTCACCTTTCCGTACTCTTAATTCTATTTCTTCTTTTCCCTACTTTCCCTAATTCGTCTACCAGCTTTTCCTACAGTCTAATTCTTCGAACCCTAGCTGAGGCAAAATGCCGATTTTCTCTGATTTTCCCTTTGCTTATATACTCCTCGAAATCAGGATGACAAATGGTTATTGCCGAGCCAATATTTCGTTTGACATTTTCTCCTACGTGTTTGCTTCGGCTGTCACCCATAATGGTCCAACGAATCCAGATAATTAATGGCCCTACCGGTCTTCCTACGCGCGCTATCTTCTCCTTACTCTTTTCCCATTAATCATTGTGCCAGGCTAATGGGCCCAAATCTTCCTTCTGTTTGCTTTTCTTCTTGTTTACCCAGCTCGGGTTTCCTTTATCTCTCGGATTCTCCATTGGCTCGGGTTTCCCATTAGCTCGGGTTTTCCATTAGCCAATTAGTTAATTAATTAACGTTTTCTGTTTTCATACATTTGAATGTTTTTCGACCCTTCCTAACCATTTTCTAATAAATCCCTAATCATGATCTTGTTGACCATTAGCTAATCTATACCTGTCCCGTTTTTCCCATTCGATTTCGATGATTTTTCCATTTATTGATTTTTCTCGGATTTCTGGATTCTTGCCTTTTGTAATTGCTTTTGGCATTTTCTAATACTGTTTCCATCACACTTTCCTTTACTATTGATTCTGTGCGCGATCCCGCTTTTATTTGTCTTTTTTCTTCGCTTACTTTCTATTTGAATTATTATCCTAAATTTTATTTAAATTTTTTAATTTTAATTTACAGACCTCAACATAAAATAAAACAGTCATGAAAGCGTCTAGGAAGAAGTCGATTCAAAATCCATAAGTAACCCTAGCACACACCCCTAAGGGTCATCATGAGCATACAAATGATAGTGTTTCTATGATAAACAAAAAGTCTTGGAATATTTTTTTGATTCCGAATAATGTAGA
This sequence comes from Schmidtea polychroa, assembly GCA_959609185.1. Taxonomy (NCBI): domain Eukaryota; kingdom Metazoa; phylum Platyhelminthes; order Tricladida; family Dugesiidae; genus Schmidtea; species Schmidtea polychroa. Next base: position 75,120 of record CAUHTR010000022.1, on the reverse strand, counting down.
TTTTTGTAGAACCATTATTTCTCATGAGTAGATGGTCTTTGTTCTGAATGAATCGAATGGGATACATGTTAACCAAAAAAGATTTTCAAAAATTTTAAACTGCTATCATGTAAAGAAAAATAAATTAAGATTATTTATGAAAAAATAATTTTAAAACTATTTACAGTAAAATTTTGAAAGATATTTAAAATTTAAATTTAAAAATCGATTTTTGAACAAAAAATATTTGTCTGATCAAAATTATATGTGAACCAAAAAATCTTTGAATATTTTGCTGATTCAGAATATATAATTTTTATTTTTTATGGATTGAAAATTGAAAGAAGTTCTTATAATTTAATTAATTGGTGCGAATGTTAATTTATGAATTCTTATTGTTGATTGATTGTGTGATTAAGCTTTTGAATAAAGGCAGCTAGTGGGGATAATGTGGCAAAGAGCCGTGTTCATGGTTAGTACATGGAATTGCTAAGAAAATCGTTAACGCCTGCTATCAGTGCTTGGAAACCCAAAGTTAGATCGACAAAACCAAGAAGCTTGTTTAGATTTCCTCCTATTGACGTCTGCCTGGTATCAGAGTGATTGTTAATGATTGATGATTACCACCGCAGAAGTTATTTTACAGTAAAATCAGCGGGATTAGTAAGCTAAAATGAAATAGCAGGACAACTGTGTGATTTCCAAGGTAATCATTACCTCTGAAATCCAAGTGATTTAATACAACAATAAAAATAAAATACAAAATTTCAAAATTCAAGTTACTCTCACTTAAAGATTATTAGTTGTTCAATTTTTTAACTATTTATTTTAAAAATATTTCTTATATTTTTAAGGCTATTCTTAAATATTAAATTCATATTAAATATTCAAAACTTTTTTATATTTTTATCTAAAATTTAGTGAAAAAATAAAATTTAAGTTTTTTATAAAACGTCTAATTATAAATATATTTTAGTTAAAAACCTTTTTAATAGATTATTTTTAAATTCCAAATTAAAAGATTGTAACCATGAATAAATGTTAAATTTGTTTAAATAACGTGATTTTACGAATATAAAAAAAATTGAAAAAGTAATATAATATTTTAACTACTATAAATTTATTTCAAAATTTTATTTAGATGAGTAGATTTTTTAATGATAATGACGTGGCAATGGCCCTAAAAGCAACAGTTCACGAGGGATCAATGAACAAAAACTTCCAAATGGAACAATATATTCATGGTAGAAATGTTGCTGGTAATCATGTTATCAGAATTGACAAAGTCTTTGAAAAAATTTACTTGGCTGCATGTGCTATTGTTGCTGTTGAAAATCCACAAGACATTTGTGTTGTTTCATCAAAACCATCATCACAAAGAGCTGTCTTGAAATTCGCCAGATACACTGGTGCATTCGCAGTTGCTGGACGTTTTACTCCTGGTACCTTCACCAATCAAATCCAGAAAGCATTCAGACAACCAAGACTTTTAATTGTCAGTGACCCAATTGCTGATCATCAAGCTGTGTTAGAAAGTAGTTTTGTCAATCTTCCAGTTATTGGATTTTGCAATACTGACAGCATTATCAAGAATGTTGATATTGTTATTCCATGCAATAACAGAAGTGAATTGTCTATTGGATTCATGTGGTACTTGTTGGCTAGAGAAGTCAACAGAATCCGTGGATCAATTAGCAGATCTTTGGATTGGGATGTTAAAGTTGATCTCTTTATCGCGAGAAATGCAGAAGAAGAAATTCAAAATAAAGAAGAGGAAGTTGTTCAAATTAACGAAAATGTCGTTGAAGAAATTAGTCATGGGGCTGTTGGTCAACCATCTCAACAATTAGACGATTGGCAAGCAACTGATAACTGGGCATAAATTCGAATAGATTTTTTGGATATTTATCAATGACTTGAATCTAGATTTTATATTTTATTTTTATTGTTTTATAAACTGGTGGTTATATTTGTCTTTTTAGTAAAAGTTTACGCTTCTAAATGTTAAATCATGTGTAGTATTTCGAATATCAATTTAACTAAATGAGTGTTTGAATTTGTAATAATTTAAAAATGTCAAATAACGTGAATTATTTATGTGAATACTTGCTATTGGTTATAGAATAAATTTGATATTCTAAAATATATATAAGTTTATTTAAAATTTAGAACCTTAAAAACTAGTAGAATATATTATTTTTGCAAAAAGTAGAGCTTTTTTTTCAAGCGTTTAACTACATTTTAGATTTATTCCAGAAAATATTTCCTATGCCACATAAAAAAAAATGCTGACGTGTTATACTTTGCTAAACACATTCTGATATCTGTACGTTTTATATGAACCCCGAAATTCTACAATTAATTCCTCGAAATAATTCATGTTATTTGCTCTGAAATTTATTCGTCAATTTTTTGACTAGATTGCATTTCCAAGTTTTAAAGCACAGCTGGCCATTATACATTGTTGAACGTCTGGAACAAAATTCTTGATGCCAATGCACATAGCAGAAATTATCAGGATTTATGTGGCACAGGAGTAATCACCTTTTCTGGTTCGAGTCTCAATATATTTCTTCAAATTATTGATCGCCGATTATGCTTCTTTGTTTTCTTTTTCTCTCCAACCAAATGGTGACTTGTTCACTTCTGAGCTCTTTTTATACTTTTCAATAGAGACCAATTATCTAGAAAATTATCCTAAATTATATATTTTTTGGAGTTTCTAATTTGTTTAACCTTGATTAGGGCTCAAAATATTCTTCTTTTTATCTCACTTCTCGGGTCTCACTGCGAATCGGGTTTCCTATGGCGCTCGGGTTTTCCATGGGCTTGGGCTTTCCATTACCAATTAATTTGTTTTTTCGCATTAACTTTCCCTGTGAACACCTTATTAAATTTTTATTATAATTTCTGAATTCGTCTATCAATTTGGCGTTCAACCATCCCCGATATTGATTTTTAGTAAATTTTAATTAATTTTCCACTTTTATTGCTTTTAGGCTTTCGTTTTATATATGAATTTTTGGTTTTTGCGCTAACCCAAACATATCTCCCCTTTAATTAAGATTCGTCCTCGAATCTATTCATTTATTTATTATTTATTTACAATGGTAGAGTACTCTCGATACCATCATTTGGTTTGAGTGGTCGTATAGGTTATTAAATTCTACTTAATCCATTACTAACTTACTTCTAATAAGTTTGCTACGAGTTATTAACATCTTTAATTTCGTTAATATTCTTACATTTATTAATAGTTCTATATGTTATTAATATTATCGATTCCATCATTGTTCTCATTTCAGTATATATCATCAATATTATTTTATTGATCATTAATTATTAAGATTAGTTTATACCCTGAAACGTTTATCAAATTTATTGTTCACTTTATCCTCATCATGATAATTGTCGGGAAAATAAATAGGTTCTACCACAAATTTTTCTTTTAATAGATACCCTCTTTGGGAACTGATAAATGTGATATAAATATGATATAAGATATAATAAAAATAAATTCATTTAATGCTAATAATTAACTTAATTTCAAATGAACCAAAAACAAATCAAAAATGTAAAGAAAACCAAAAACGAATAATAATCCATTCTATGTCAATAAATCCAAGACATAATAGAGCAATGATAATCGACCTACAGCTGGTCTCCGCCGAGAGATGAACTATTTCCTGCACAACATCTGTAAAGAAACTTCCTGAACATAAACATAGGAAACAACAGTAAAATAAAAACTCCACCAAATCATATAAATCCGAGGAGATATTGGGCCACTAGTAGCATGAACAAAAGCTGAGCAGCTCATATCGGCTGTTCCGGTCGTTATAAAATCAGGTTCTGTCTGAGGAGCTCTAGAAACAAAAATAAGACATTAGAAATAACAAATGACTCCAAGTTCTGGTGTCTTAATGAGGCATACGCCGCCTCAAGCAACTCCAGGTTAGGGAAAAGCAAGGAAGCGGTGCCAGACTCACCACTAACGTTTCTCTCCATCGGCTGGATTGATTTCGACGGCTTTTCAAATTTTCAAATTCTTCTAATAAATAAAGGAAATTATTGTGATTATTTAATGTTATATCCTTCTGTTTGTATAACTATTTTTATATATTATTATACTTGTGTATTTGTATATTATAGGAAATTTGTGAGAACCCAGCAGAGTCTCCTTTAAAACTTGTTTTGGGACTGCTGGGGTGTTTGTATGTAGAGTGCCTGTGATGATTTAGTTTCAATTAAAATAAATACTTGTGTTAGCGAAAAATATAAAAAAATAAAATTATTTTAACCAAACAAACTTTTATTAAATAGATATAAAAGAACCTTTAGTCTGATCGAAGCAACTACAATGATAGTTCAACAATATTCTGATCCTGAATAATTCACAATTTTTGTTCTTTTTATTTTAATCTTATTTGGTTTATTTGCTAGTTTCTTTTTTCTTATTACTATAGAGAATTACTATATAGTTTCTTTTGTTGATTTGGGAAGGGCATCCCTCGAATAAAAATAATGATCATCATTCGTAGTTGCATTCAAAAAATTACATTAAAAAAAATTTACATTACACTACAGAAATTATTTTCAAAGTTGATGCACCTAAATAAATAATGAGTTTAGTTAGATGAACTATTTAAACAACGAGGAAAAGGAATATATTGTTTTTCTTACCTAAATAAATAAGGTATGCGAATTTACTTGAAATTTATCGTTAAATTATGATAATTAATAATAGAAAAAAACAATCACGGTAATTAAATAGGATAGGATCTATCGCCAAATTCAGTATAAAGCTCAATGTAATATAAAGCCAGTTGGAAACCGTTATAGATATTAGTACGAAAGTCGGAATACTTAGGCTTATAGTGATTTTAATTAGATTTAAAATTCGTTTAATTCGCAATTTAGGAATAATTACGGAACGTCGGATTTGACTAAGGTGGGATTCACATAGGACCACGGTAAACCGTCAAATGTTATGTAGTGTATATATAAAGTTATTGAATGTAGTATAATCTTGCTGGATAGTAATTTATTATGCTAGGGTATGTGTATATATAATGTTTGGGAATTTGCACGAATAAGGCGATAAAAACTTCACCAATAAGCATATTTTCAGAATGCTCAGTAACGAGATCCAACTCAAACCACGCAAAGCCGGCATCTTATCGACTGGCCGTTATCGCGAGGCGCAAAGAGAACGAGAAGGAGCCCAAGTTTCTGCTGAATCACAGCTGACAAAATCAATTTCCTGGCTTCGGAACGAGTGGATTTGGCACCCCATTCTATCCAAGGTCGTCAGGACATCTAGGGGAAAAGATGGAGAGACCCCAATGGTGCTTCTCAAATAAGAGGCAAGGACGAACTCGGCCTGGTTGGTCCGGATCCAGGCCATTTCCAACATTGGTCATGCGGTAGCATGACTCCACCAGATTGAGCATGATATTCGCGCTGGGGAACTGAAAGACCCCGACGGAGACGCCCTCGGCCCAGTTAACACCGAATAGATCGCGGAGATTTCTGAGTGGCAAGGCCAGTCCAGTGCAGGTCCGCAGACAGCTCACCAACCCCGAGCAGAAGACCCGTAGAAACAATGGAGACCATGTAAGTGGGAAAATTAACAGTTAAACACTTCTGCGGGATAATGATATGATAAATTGGTGATTAAAATAATATTGTTGTTGATTAGTTGTTTGAAATGTTGAAATGAGAATGACCTTTCAATTAGGTGCGTTGGACACCGTAATGTTGTAGCTGTAATAATGGAAATGGCCCTGAGGCTGATTAAAGTGTATATTGAACGAACCAAGAAGCGAGAACTGATTTAAACTAACCGGGTTAAAATTCCCCATTAAAATAATTTCGTAACCATCCCGATACTTTTAACACTATCTAAATTAGCTTTTATTTAGTGATCCAACTCCTAGAAAAGATGCGCGAGGACCGAGAGCGAGCATGCCAACAAGTGGAAGATTTCCACCGCGCCGGATCACCAAATTCAATGGGTGGTGCCACGAACAAGAAGGTACCTAATTCAGCCCTGTGGAGATTCAAAAAGCGCCTGAAGCTGATTCAATAGCTGCAGCTTCAGAGCGCACAAGATCAAACAGAGATCCGGGTCCTCAAGCTCCAAGTCAAGGAGTTGGAAACTCAACTTCACCTGAAGAACATTGACAATGACACCACAGAACGAGTTCGCCCCGTGGTTGTGGAACTCGACAAGATCTATCCACCGACGCAGCCAACCAGCTGGCCTAAAAGGAAGTGTCCAAGTAGAGATACTCGGGATAGGCTCAAGAGGATTCACCTAGCCAATAAGTCTTAACAAAATAGTGGTGAATAACTGGGAGATTTGTCTCAACATTAATTACTTTACATTGAGGCACATTCTCTTCCAATGGTGGTATTTTTACTCCCTGCAATGAAATTTTAAATATGTCATATCATTCCTTATTATTCACGATCTCAACATAGTTTGTATTCAACAAACATCCGCAATCATTCCAACAAATTCGATCAAGTAATGAATTTTTTTTTACTACAAAATCTATTCTGATACGATGGCACAAATCCTACACTAATGTAATTTCCTGAATTGTCACAAATTCTTTGGATCATTCGCGGGGTCGCCCTCGCTTCTTCGGGCGCTCTTCATGAGGCCTTTTGATTAGGCTAGAATTCTCATTGAATTGTATTTGTAACGCGCTGATCTTCGCCGCCTAGTCCACATCCATCTGGAACTGGACATATCCATCCCTTCCGGTTTCGACCGATTATATCGCAATAAAGTGGGTTTAGAGGACCATAAGTAACGGCTATGAGGCCCAGTCGAGGCAACCGCTGTGGATCATCTGTTACCCTTTGGAAAATAGGTGGGAGTAAGTATCTGTCTCGATGCTTTACCATTTGCTTCTCAAAATTTAACAGCTCCCTAATTGGTTTCACGAGAGGAAAGAAAAATGGGCTAATGTTTCTCGAATCATTGCTTGAATGGATATTAACCACTCATTGTTAAATTAACTTCATTCCGACACCAAAAATAGAATCGTTCAGGTTAGAAAATTGTTGCTACACATATATACAACTTCGCAGTGAAACAAGCAAAACGTATTAAATATATATAAATCCCTTACAAGTCCATAACGTAACAGACAAAACACATTAAATAAATATAAAACACTACCAATCTATAATGAACTAAACAAACGTCAATAATTAAGTCACAGTGAATACACATAATCATTTTCATCCACAAGAGGAATCGGGAGGTATACAAGATGTAATTTCGATGGAAGAAATTATTCACCTTCACACGATTTCAAAATTTTGATCTTATATAAAAAAAATTGGAAAATATTTTAATGTACAATTTTTGCTATTAATTCGTAACCATTTTTAGAAAAATGGCAATTCTGCTTACATGACGGTGGCTTTTATTCCCATCTTGCAATTATATTAATTCCTCATCAAATTACTTTTGATACTTTCATCTTAGCTTCCTCTTCGACCTAATTGGTTTGGGCAATTTATTCATTCTTTCATAGCTTACCCCAATTTAATTACTCGTCGGCTAATTAAATTGATGATGCGTGTCCTCTCACACTGCTCGGGTTTTCTATTAGCTAATTAATTTTTTAATTGATTTTAGTTTTTTTTTCTTTTCCTTCTAAAAACCTTAACTATATTTTCATTATATTTGAACTCATCTCATCGTTCGGCAGCCGCCCATACCAGTTTCTTCGGAAAATATTCATTTTTAATTTTTTTGATTTTTAATTAATATTTTTGTACTTTAAATTATTATTGTAAATCTGATGTTTTTATTGCTTTTCACCTCTTTTTTGTGCCTCTCGTCGAACCCCAACAATATAGTTTTATGTAAAATATCTCTGACATGAAATAAATTACTGCTTAATTTTGTCAACCTAATCTCAGGCAATTCAACCGAAAATTCCAACTTTTTAGTCTTAAAGTTTTGTTTGACCTTTTAACAATTTGTTTAAAGAGAAGTAGGCGGTGACTAATAAGAGATGAAGTATATAGGGAAATTATAATGGGATGAGGTGAAGCCTATGAACCCAGCGACCCGTCGGATCATTAGCAGTTCTCTTTGTAGAGCTCATCTTTTGCCGACTGTCACACATAAAGCACAGTACCAATGTCAAATTAATTATTTAAAATAATAATATAAAATAATTACAACAAAAATAAATCGTTACTCAATACAAAAATTTGGCATAAAGATTAACTTTGCTTGAAATGCTCTAGTACAGGGCTTCTTAAACTATGGATCGCGACCCCATTTGGGGTCGCCTAGCAAAATATTGGGGTCGCGAAATTTTTATATAAAATATCCAAATACATAAAATTGCATAATTGAAATGGAAATTTGTTCGTAGTGACCAACACTGAAACGTCAATATTTTCATATGTATTTATATTATTACTTAATTAATAAATCTTCACAAAAAATTATATACCTTTATTTTAAATTATAAGGGGTTGCAAAAAAGGTTTACAATCATAAATGGGGTCGTGAATGAAAAAAGTTTTTGTGGCTCTAGTATATATAACCTTTTGTGTGTAACTGTTAGTGCATTAAACAAATTCTTTTAAATCAAATTTTTCATTCGATTTTTACAATTTTTAATGTAGATTTTTGATTGTTTAATATTTAAATTATTTCTAAATTTTTATTTTTGATCATCTGTGTCGCCATGTTATATTTCGTATTTTCCTTGAAATTTTGATTATTTCTTAATTACTTTTTCTTCGCCATTAATTTAAATTTGTATTAATTATGTCTTTATTTCGTGCCATACTTTTTGCGTTTGTTATTTTTTTTAATTTGGGTGTTGTTTACTCATTTTTCATGTTTACTTAGTGGTTTTTTACATATTTTGCTTTTAAATAAACTTTAGGCTATGTCAAAATGTTGTGTTCACGCAGTCCGGCCAAAATTATTTTTTGAGAAAATAGTATTCAAATAACCGGGTTATTGGGTATTATATGAATCTCACACAGGGATCTATGGTAATTAGTTCGGAATTTTAGTTAAAGTATATAATATCAATAACTTCCATAAGAATTGAAAGAAATTTGGCTCAGTTGAACAACTTTTAAATTAGAGTTAAGAAACAAATAAAATTTTTACTTATTTATTAAAATTAAATTTTAGAAATACGTATTAGATTAAATTCTAAGACCTTAAATAAAATCACGATTTCAAATCCTAATTTAATATTTAAATTTAAGTAAATCCTTTCTCAATAAAATCCTAAATTTTAATTCTTTACCATAATTAACAAGTCTAATATTGAATAGAAAAAATAAATGACATCCAAATGAATATATTTAACATTTAGGCCCAATTATCTGTATTTTGCCAATCATCTAATTGCTGAGATGGTTGACCAATTGGACCAAAACCAGTTTCGTCGTTACCACTATTAATTACATTCATTTCTGGTGATACGTTTTCATCATCTTGTTGCTTTTCATCTTCCTCGACATTTCTAACTATGAAAAGGTCGACTTTTACTTCCCAATCAATAGATCTACTGATCATGCCCTTCATCCTACAAACTTCCCGAGCCAATAAATACCACATGAGACCGATTGATTGTTCACCTTTGTTATTACACGGAATAACAATATCAACGTATTTAATAATGCTATCTGTATTGCAAAAAGCAATAACTGGAATATTGACAAAACTGCTTTCAACAACAGCCTGATGATCAGCTATTGGGTCACTGACAATCAAAAGTCTGGGTTCTCTGAATGCTTTTTGAATCTGGTTAGTGAATGTTCCAGGAGTGAATCTACCAGCAATGGGATTAGCTCCAGTATATCTTCCGAATTTTAAAACTCCTCTTTGAGAAGATGGCCTTGAAGATATAACACAAACATCTTTAGGATTTTCTACAGCAACGATAGCTCTAGCAGCTAATTGTAGTTTTTCACATATTTTATCCAATTTCAAAATATGATTTCCTGCTTTATTTCTATCGAAGACATACTGATCCATTTGAAAATTTTTGTTGTTTGCACCAATATGAACACCAGCTTTGATCATCATCAACTGATCATTTTCATTAAAAAAACTCATCATCTATAAATATATTATGTATATAAATATTATAACATTCAATAATCCATTACTTTAACAGCTTTTTTGAATTATAATATTTTAGTTTATATCAAATAATTTAAACATTCTGAAGAGAACTTAATATTAATTAAAATCAAATAAATCTTAAAATATGTTTATACAGTGAATATAAATAGTCTTTCTAAATTACTAAATATTTAAAATTTTTAATGACAAACAATATTGCCATTAAATTTAAATAATAAAGTTTTTAATAGTATAACATTAATATACTATTACACAAAAATGATTTGTGTCGTCATCACTGTACTTAATTACTGTACTTATACTGAATACAGTTGGAAACATTACATAATAAAATATGAATAATTTAAATTTTGAAAACAAGAGTAATATGTCGTTCCAAACATCATTTTCCCTAAAGTGGTCATCTTTCTCACTATACTCATGTTTTTTGGGTTGATCACTAGATATAATTGTGAATAGGTTTCTATGGATAAACAGTTTAAAGTCATCTAATTCGGTCTATTGAGTGGTGCTCATTACTAAGTACATTGGTAATGACCAAACAGTTTAGAATTTATTCAAATGTATGTATCATTTCAAGACTGCGCTTTCCCGCGCGACCACAGTGATAGCCAGAGTGTCTCTGGATCTATCTCATTTAAAGTGTTCGCAAGATTACATTTACTTATCCTTAAAATCATTCTAATTTCTATGTTGCTTACTTTTTATATATCCCTTTAATTTACTTTTCAAAAACTTCCTAATGTTAGTCACTTAGGCGTGTGTCATTTCAAATCTTAAATACGTTAGGGGTAATCATAGATATTCTCTCGACTCTTTCCTGAGCGCATCCATGACTATTGCACTTTAAACCATTTGTGTACCCATGGCGACGATCATGTTGGTACTGTGCACAAAGCGAAAAACAATGAGCAGATGAGCTCTATTGCTAAAACTACTCCCCATTGTATTTTCTTTTCGGGTTCTAGACGGCCATAGAAGGTCTTACGTCAATAGTGATTTTCTATTTCTACTTTCTACTTTTCTATTTTATTCAGCTATGGTCCTCATTTCTGGATGTTTTCTATCGTTCCTTTTAAAAATTTTGTGTTGGATTTGCCCTTATTTCTCTGTTATAGATCATTATGTGTTTTCTATAATATTTGTCGATAATTTATTTCCCAGTCGATAAATATCGTTTCATATTTTCGTTAGTTCTTGTGAAAAATGTAACTTGATTTTCAAAAAAATTGAGTAGGGGTCTGCCCTTATTCCCAAGTTAATAGACATGTTTCCATACTTCTCATAAAAATTTGAGCAAGGATTTGCCTGTATTTCTAAGCCTGAACTATCGGATATCTTAACCATTCATGATTTCTATAAGATTGCCTAAGTCTACTTTGTCTACCGACAACTGGTCCTAACTATCCTATTATTACCCCTAACTCAGTGATATCTATGAAAATAAAGGTGACTGAGCCATCCTATACTATCTAAATCTAAACAAGGCCCTAAACTATCTTAAATTGACTTTACACTCTCCAATCGTTCATATCTATATCTTCTAACCCGATGGACCAAACTGGCGAAACATCTGTCGACCAACAGCACGTGGTGCCATTCGTCCACAAAACATTCCCCTAATCTAGAGCATCGACGCATAAATTCACTATAAATCCAATTCAACTATAATTATCATTAAAATTATAACAGAGTCAAAATTAACAAAATACCAATATTAATGAAAAATGACTTCAATTTAAAATTTTATTAATTCATAAAACTATATAACATTAGACTTAACAAAAATTACATTTCAAATACAAAGAATCAAATTTACCTTACCGCGATGGCATACACCGAGAATTGAGAGCGCCTGACAATGTCTGATGAAAGTGTCAATTTTAGATTAAATTTAATTTTTTTTTGTGTTTGACTGAATTTTCAATCAGTATTTAAACTGATTTTGACTGTGCATTCATGCATTCTCTTCTACTCTATCCAATTAGAATGCGAGAAATTTTGAATTACTTTTGCATGCATGCATGAGTGTGTGCAATTATTTATTTTTCAATTTAATTGATTTAATTAATTAATTATTTAATTTTTTATTAATTTTAATAATTTAATTTTATAAATTTTATAATTTAAATAATTTTGGTTATTTTAATTTTTATTAATTTAAACACTTTTATTCTTTAAATTTCATAAGTTAAATAATTCTAACCATTTAATTTTATAAACTTTACAATTTACATAATGTTAACTAATTTTATTATTTTGACGATTTAATTTTTATATAGTTTAAATAATTTTCAAATAATTCTATTTTACATTTTATTATTTTTCTATCGAAATTCTAAGTTTTCAATTTTTTTGTCAAATTTATTTATCTCTTTATTCTATTATACGGGGTTTATTGATTCTTAATGTGTTATGTAATTTATTTTATTTATTTTATATTAAAACTTGATCATAAATTTTTCAGCTTTGCGGTTTTTGTGTTAGGTATTTTCGATCCATTGAAACAAACTCTCAGTTCTCGGTTTCAGCCCAACACTAAAATTTATTATATAATACTAGCTAGACTACTCGGCGTTGCTCGGACACATAAGTCGTATATAGTAAATTGCTATATTTTATTAAATTTCCCTGCATTTTAATAGCTCTTGCTGACGCGGCCCGAGTTCTCATGCCTGCAAGTCTACCTTGTCGCTGCTGTAGGGTTTCGTTTGCCCTTACTGTCGCAACCCGAGTTCTAATCCCAGCCAGTCTTTCTTTTTGCTGGTGTGGGGTTTCATTTGCCCTATGATTTGCTACTCTTTTAGCAGAAGAATTAACAGATCCAATTGTCATTTGTCTTTTAGATAACAATATAAGAAAATAAAATTTATTACAATACAATGATTTTAAAATGATTCAGGGTTTTGTATCTATGATAATAATGAACTAATTTTTTTATATCTATAGATTATAATAATGAACAGATAGACAAACACAGTTTTATACATTGTAAGACAGAGCTTCTTAAACTATGGATCGTAACCCAATTTGGGTCGCCTAGCAAAATATTGAGGTCGCCTAGCGAAATATTGGGGTTGCCTAGCGAAATATTGGGGTCGCGAAATTTTTATATAAAATATCCAAATACATAAAATTGCATAATTGTCGTATGTTTTCCTACTCATTGGGGAAATTGAAATTTGTCTGTAGTGACCAACTCTGAAACATCAATATTTTCATATGTATTTATATTATTACTTAATTAATAAATCTTCACAAAAAAATTATATATCTTTATTTTAAATTATAAGGGGTTGCAAAAAAGGTTTACAATCATAAATGGGGTCGTGAATGAAAAAAGTTTAAGAAGCACTGTTGTAAGGCATGATGCTTAATGTTAATGTAATGCAATAAAGGTATTTAGACAAAAAATAAAATACTGCATTACCAATGTAAAGAATAAGAATATTTTGATAAATTCCAAAAACTTTATTTAAGAACTTATGGCACTATTTATAGTACCCTGTGTGCCAACACTAACACAATCAGCAATAGCTTATTGGAAAATAATAATCAGTGACATAATTTGAGGACCCAGGCAATCAAAAATAATAAATCACGCATACATGCATTACATAATATAGGGTGAAGGTTATTGAAATCAAATATCCCATTATAATTACATCACCCCCCTTATAACTTATAATCGCATCACTAATAAATTTGCAATAAATGTGGATATTTAACAAAGACACTAGAAATATTATCTTTGCATTTTGTCGAAAATGATTATGGCAGTAATATCAGAGGAGAATCAATAGACAGAAGAAAAGCACCATTTAGTCATTATGATTTATAATATGAATATTTCATGAATTGTAAATTTCTATATATATATATATAACGTATATTACCAAATAGTATCACTACACTTAATAGTATCATTAATACTACACCATAACTAAATTCATTTAAATTTAGTGATACTATTTAAATAATATCACCATATTAAAACATTGAAATAAATGAATGGAAGAATTCAGAGTCTGTTGAGTATACAAGAAATGGGAATCCAAAACCACCAACATTTTCATTGGTCAATTCGTGGGTTAGGGAATCTTGGGATGATATGAAAATCGAAACTCTTAAAAATTCGATAACAGCAGCAGGTTTTAGCGAAAAGTATGAGGATTGGCATATTGCCAAACACGATGTATATGGAGTGGAGTTCTGTAAGGCGTGGATTTCTTCAAACACCGAATCCCGATTAAATAACGAGTCTATACTTGATGAAAATGATTATTATGAGGACGTTGAGTATTTGGATGATGATGATGAATAAATTTTTGATAATTATCTAAACTTATTTTTTATTAAAATGGCCAAAGCAGTGAATAATATCACTATATTTTTTTTTGATGATATTATTTTTATAGTATCACTGATACTATTCGATGATATCCGTTATATATAACACTATTTCAAAAAGAATATACAAAATAATAATCATGAAATAATAATATTAATAATAATCATAATAATAAAACAAAATGAATTATTAATAAATGTGTTTTAATCAAAAACGGTATTACAATAAAAAATATATATATTTAATAAAAACAACTTAAAACATTTATTTACGAAGCAATAATACATAACCAATAATACTGTAACACATAATGTCAACTTTAAAATATTGGTTAGGGTTTCCTCTGCTTTTCGGGCATCTTCATGGTTCTTGCGAATATCATTTAACGTTTCCCAATTCCTATTTTGATGAACCCATGGGCATATTCTGAATAATCTAAAAATAATATTTAATATTATATAGATAATTATTAAATAAATTACTTCGACTGACAATTTAAAATAATTCTCATAAAAAGATTGATATTTGAAAAGAATCTGCCTCATATACATGAAATCCACTATGATGCAAAATCCACTATGATGCATTGACCTTGTTGACCTTCGACCTTTGTGAAACCTTTTAAAGGTATAGTCTAACATGTTCTCCATGATGGTGTAGATGTTTTAAATCATGTTGGAGACACACTATTGTTGAACACTCTAAGGCAGTGGTTCTTAACCTGGGGTCCATGGACCCCCAGGGGGTCCGCGAACGGGTTCCAAGTGGTCCGCGGCACTATTTACAAAAAACCTTTATTATTTTTGTTTGAAGCTGAATAAACAGATTTATAAATAATTATTAAAAAATGTATGTGTTTTACTATTAATTTTTTAACATTTCAGGGGTCCATCGGAACCAATTATATATTTATGGGGTCCATAAGTTTGAAAAGGTTAAGAACCCCTGCTCTAAGGTCTAAGTAGCACCATATTGTAGAGCACATGCAAATCTACCTACACACCAACAATTTGGTCATCTTTTGACATGACTTCAATTTTAAAAATATTATTTTTGGATTTTGACCATCCATAAAATCCTTCAAAATGACCCTTTCCATACCCTTGATTACCTTGGATCACAATAAACATTCGGATACCCTGAGTAAAACTCTTCAAAATGAGCCATTGTTTGCAGAAATACAGTGTCAGGAACTCTCAATAATCAACTTTGATCCAGTGGTGGCCTGTTTCGATTTAATTAAACCTTATAGTATGTGTGTGTGTATTTTACCTATATAATTAACTGTAGAAATAAGTCTTTGTCCTTGCGGGCCCATGGTTTTAAAGTTGATTTGAAAAAATAAATAAATTGGATTGACCTACAAAAAAACTTATCAAATTTTTTAATAAAGATTCTTTAAAAATAAATTAAAATAATAAATTTGGATTGACCTACATAAAATACTAGTTGACCTACATGAAATTCTCAGTTTTAGGAAAAAGCAAAAATTCTTATGGGGTGGTGGTTTGGCCCAGCGGGCCCATAGTTTGGCAGGCCAATATTCCCCTATTGTAGTATTATATTTTTTGATAGCAAAATATACATTGTAAAAAAATGCAATTCAAGTTTTATATAACAAATTGTTGTAATAAGAAAATCATGTTATTAGAAACTGCGTTATACGAGAATTTTTCGCAATCTGCCTTACCGTGTAAAAGTGAGACCGTGTTAAAGGAGGAAATCCTGTATTAAATCTATTCAATGAATTAAATGCATTTATGAAAAAAATAATTATCCTTGCTAAATTAAAAAAAATATTTTCTTTACATTATATTTAAATAATCATTTTAGTTATCAAAATTAATAAATAGAAATTCAAAATAATACTTAAATATTAAAATAATTGTTCTCAGATATTAAAATTTTGTAAATTTAGAAAGAAATATTGAAACGATATTTGGTAAAGGAAAGAATATACACTTTCAGAGCCATACAACCCACTTTTTGGAACCCAATTCAAATTTTATAATAAATTGTGTTAATTTTATAAGTCAATTTAAACAAAACTGAAAATAAAGAAATTTTATTTGTTGATTTTCTCTAAAATTAAAAAGTCTAATTTTTTCTATTAATCTTCGAATAGAAAAACAAAAATGAAATTCTCATTAAAATTTAACCGTAACTTTAAAAAATAATATAATTTTTGCGATATGAAACAAACAATTTCAGTTCTCAAAGAAATTAACTTTTTGTTTTACTTCCTTGGAATATCTTATGAGATTCAATCATTTACATTGCTATCCAGGAATAAGCCAACCCAACAATCCAGTATTTTCTCAAATTTCGACAGCAATTTAGCGGTAGACGGAAATTATGACAGCATAATTTCGAAAAAAGACGGTAATTATCCGATTTGTGCCCATACATCAGTGACAATGTCATCAGGATGGTGGATTGTGGACCTTCTTGATAACTATGCCATCAGTCAAATTTACTTTTACAACAGAGTTGATTGCTGTTATGACCGGATTATTGGGGTTTCTATTTCATTGCTGAACGGTGCGAATAAAACAACGTATACTTGCATCACATTCGAAAAATATGAACCATTTTACAATGTCAGCTGTGGAATGAATGTCGGAAGATACGTAAAGGTTACCACATCAACCAGTTCGATTCTTCAGATATGCGAATTGGAATGTTACGGAGGTAGTAATTATCTATAAATTCCAATAGTATTTTTAAAATATTTCTAATAATTTTTGAAAATTTCGTTTCACACATATAAGAATTTCATTCATTGCAATTTGCTGATGTTTAAAAATAGCTTGAATAAGTCTCTATCAAAATCGCCTTCAAATGAGGTTTTACACCTTAAAAAGAATATTTATTCTATTAATTAAAAAAAAAGAATTTAAATTCTCTGTTTTCTATGATTGATTCCAATTACTTATTTGGAAGGTCTTACATATTTTAAGATCAAAACCTTTTATTTTAAAAAGATTTAATTATGAAACTTTGATTATTTTTTTATTGATTAATTAAAGCATCAGAATTGTCTGTTTTACATCATTTCGCTTAATAGCAGAAAAATATATGCAGTGCTCGATGAATGCACGTATATTTATTGGCGATATTCAGTCAGAATGACTGGACGAATACATAATAATCAATTCACGTCAATCAAAATTAAAAATTAACGCACAATTTAAAATTAATTGGGCGCTGTTCTGTATACTCCTAATTCCGAAAGGTAACATAGCCTATAATCTAAAAAAAATCAATAAATATATATTATAGTAACACACAAACTTACCTGTGTGTAGAAATTTATTGTTCCGAAATTTAATAACTTTATAGGATTTGTGAAGGTGAGAGAAAAATAATTGAACATACCAACACAAAACACATAATGAAAAATACATACAAATTTATTATAGCTTTTTTTGTTCCGAAATAAATAACCATTAACATATTGTTAACATATTGTTAAAATATAATTATTTTGAAATTATTAAAAAATTTTGTAGGAAAATATTTTTAATTTAGATTCCGACAGCTCTACCTTGAGCTTCAGAGAAAAAGAAGAAAATACATCGTAAAATTCAATTATAAAATAATTTAGAATATAAACTCTTTAGATTTACAGGTATTTCTCAGAATACATTGCCTTTTCGCAAAGGTGAAAATCTGACAATGTAAGATTTATTCATTAAATTACAAAACATTAGAATTTGCAGAAAGAAATTCACAATTCGTAAATTTAAATAAATTATTTCATTATAAAATTATAAAAATTATAAAATTCAGCCTTTCCTTCTTTCCTAATTGTATTAAAAAAATAAATGTCTTCGGCGATTAGTTAATTTATTTATAATCAAAAATATATCTAACTTACATTTTATTGAAATAATTCCAAATAAATTCATAAAATGTCAAAATTCCTAAAAAAATCACCTGAAATTTAATTATCAATATGTTATATTATAAATGCTGGCTAACAGTAATATTTAAGAACTTGAATAATGATCTCATAATTATATAAAATCAAAATTCAAGTCTTAAAGTTACCTGAAATTAAAAAAATTACCTGAAAATCATTTTTAAAAAATTGAATAACTGAATCGAATAATTAAAATTGAGTAACTTCATTTTCACGTAAATGGTGACTCACCTCAACTGGTGTGCACACCAACGTGAATTATAGAGGTTACTAAATTCCGGAATTAGGTGTATTATAGGAATCTAAAAAGTGAGAGAAAAATAATTAAGCATACAAACACAGCACACATAATGAAAAATGCATGCAAAAATAATATAGCGTTTTTTCCCGAAAGTTAACAATGATTAACATATTGTTAACATATTAATATTTTCATATTATTAAAATATTATTCACAAAAAAACTTTTGAATCCGATTCCGACTGCTCTACCTTGATCTTCAGGGAAAAAGAAGAAAATTTAATTATAAAATAATTTAGAATATAAACTTTCTTTAGATTTACAGATATTTCTCAGAATACATTGCCTTTTTGCGAAGGTGAAAACCTGACAATGTAAGATTTATTCATTAAAATATAAAACATTAAAATATTTTACAGTGTGAAGGTATCATTTCAAATATTGAAGAAAACTTTGAATTTGCAGAAAAAAAATCGCAAATCGTAAATTTTAATAAATTATTAACATTTTCATAGAATTACAGATTACTTGGAATCCCCAAAAATTCGATTGACATTGTATTTATTAAAAAAACTTGAGTGTAAATCAGTAAAGATATCGATATTTTTTTGGATTTTTTACGAATTTTCGGCACTGCCTTTTTCAAGTGATTTTGATCCAAAAGTTTTTTAATAAATAAAATTTTTTGAATAAATAATTTTAAGGAATAAATAATGAATAATTTCCGAAGTATATTTTGTATCATTTTACTGGTAGTAAAAAATAAGTTATGTTGGTACACTTTCCACGCATTATGCTTTTAAAATTAAACTTTTGACTCCAGTGACTCGGAAACATTACAATAAACGTTTAAATATTTTAAAGATAATTCAGTTATTATTATTATTATTATTATTATTATTATTATTATTATTATTATTATTATTATTATTATTATTATTATTATTATTATTATTATTATTATTATTATTATTATTATTATTATTATTATTATTATTATTATTATTATTATTATTATTATTATTATTATTATTATTATTATTATTATTAANTATTAGAAGCTGCTAACACATCTTCTAAATTATTTTTTAAATCCGGTTCAAAAGTTAACGACATAATTCCAAGTATTTATTTAATGAAATATTGTATAATTTCCAAACAAATTTTCAGCGTTGAATAAAATATTTCAAAAAAACCATTTATTAAAATTTCAATATTTAAAATATATTTATTTAAAAGTGATCCGGTTAAAAAGCTTGTTTAATTAAAAAATTTAAAAATTTCAGTTTAAAAATTATTTTCAAAGTTATTTTAAATAGTCAATTATTTGTCATTTAAAATTATCTTAATAATTTTTTGAAATATTTAACTCTAAGCTGAAAACACCTCACAGGTACAATGTTTATGTGTCCTATAAAAGCTGGTCATTACATTAATACCATCACAGCTCCGTGAACCTGATAACGTAATAAAAATAATTAAGAATAATCTTTGGCAAACCATGAAACAAAACAGACTTACTGGATTTGTGATAATTTCTAGAAACTTCGATATAATAACTAGTGCCAAAATTAATGTGAGAAATGTACATTTTTCTTTTACAAAAGTTTTATTGTGACTTTTGATTCAATATCTCAAACATATGCTTCAGAATTGATACGAAAATTCTTTTTCCGTTGACAATTGATGAGGGTACATATACAAATTACTCAGGGTTTGCACCTTTTTGTGCACTTCGAATTTTTGAGTGCATACAGAAATACAGAAAGTAAGCAAATTATCTTCTTTAGAAAAAGAATCGTAGGCACAATTGTAGGTAAGTCAGGCTCTGAAGACAAAAAAAATATTTTAAGAATAGTTGTAGGAGCGAAAATGTTACTCAACGAAGGTGTAACATATGGTACGATATCGTGAGCAGAAGCATAGATAACACCTATTTATGGTCATCTAGTCCTAGAGTTAATACAATTTGCCAAAATTGCAATTTTCTAATTAAATGTCTCCATAAAGTTCGTGTGCAATTAAAAATACTTGTTACATTTTATGTAGGTATATGTGATAGAAAGAATCTGTAAAATGGATTAGAAAGCTTGATGTATCTAGATTTCGGTATTTAAACATTTCAATTAGTATTTGTTTGCCAGATAGGATAACTGCATAAATTGCTAGCATTTCTAAATATCAGATCCAAAATGTTATCACAGAATTACAGAATTGTACTCCGCTTTGCATTAGTATTGATGAAGGACATGCTGGCAATTGCAAGAACAACAACAATTTTAAGTGTTTTTTCTTTCTTTACCTTTTACAAATTCGTTCTATCAGATATGGTTACATATAGCTACAGGTATTTTAATTGCAATCGGACTTCAGAGACACCCTCTATGTTTATCAGATTTCCAAACAAAACATAGGAATTAATACGTCTGCAAAAATATATATTATATGCAAAATATTTTATCATTTCCAATCCTTTCGAAAATCATTTTTGAAAATTTCAAGTCAAGTATAGTAAGTAATAAAGAAGTAGATTGACATTATAGGTGTCAGGACAACGTCATATAGACGTGATGAACAGGTAGAAAAACAAATGCTCCTCGGTTAAGTTCAAATTTTGTAATATTTATTTACGTTCATAGAGAAAGAATGTTTTGAACTTACTAGTAAATCCAGGAGACATAGTCGATGTTTCTGTTGCTGATGAAGTAGTTAAATTAAATGTTAGAACAGATGCATTGCCAATAACGAATGGTATTGTTGTAGTTGTAGTTGGTAACGGTGTAGTAGAGGTGGGTATTGTTGTAGTTGTGGTTGGTATTGTTGTTGTTGTGGTTGATATAGTTGTTGTTGTAGTCGGTATTGTTGTTGTTGTGGTTGGTAACAGTGTAGTAGTGGTGGGTATTGTTGTTGTTGTAGTTGGTATTGTTGTAGTTGTAGTTGGTGAAGATGTTGTAGTGGTTGGTATAGTGGTTGTTGTGGTTGGTATAGTTGTTGTTGTGGTTGGTATAGTTGTTGTTGTGGTTGGTATAGTTGTTGTTGTGGTTGGTATTGTTGTAGTTGTAGTTGGTAACAGTGTAGTAGTGGTGGGTATAGTTGTTGTTGTGGTTGGTATAGTTGTTGTTGTGGTTGGTATAGTTGTAGTTGTAGTTGGTAACAGTGTAGTAGTGGTGGGTATTGTTGTAGTTGTAGTTGGTAACTGTGTAGTAGTGGTGGGTATAGTTGTTGTTGTGGTTGGTATAGTTGTTGTTGTGGTTGGTATAGTTGTAGTTGTAGTTGGTAACAGTGTAGTAGTGGTGGGTATTGTTGTTGTTGTGGTTGGTATAGTTGTTGTTGTGGTTGGTATTGTTGTAGTTGTAGTTGGTAACAGTGTAGTAGTGGTGGGTATTGTTGTTGTTGTGGTTGGTATAGTTGTAGTTGTAGTGGGTATTATTCTAGTTGTAGTTGGTATCTGTGTAGTAGTGGTGGATATTGTTGTTGTTGTGGTTGGCATAGTTGTAGTTGTAGTGGGTATTGTTGTAGTTGTAGTGGGTATTGTTGTAGTTGTAGTTGGTAACTGTGTAGTAGTGGTGGGTATAGTTGTTGTGGTTGGTATAGTTGTTGTTGTGGTTGGTATAGTTGTTGTTGTGGTTGGTATAGTTGTAGTTGTGGTTGGTATAGTTGTAGTTGTAGTTGGTAACAGTGTAGTAGTGGTGGGTATTGTTGTAGTTGTAGTTGGTAACAGTGTAGTAGTGGTGGGTATTGTTGTTGTTGTGGTTGGTATAGTTGTAGTTGTAGTGGGTATTATTGTAGTTGTAGTTGGTATCTGTGTAGTAGTGGTGGATATTGTTGTTGTTGTGGTTGGCATAGTTGTAGTAGGTATTGTTGTAGTTGTAGTTGGTAACAGTGTAGAAGTGGTGGGTATTGTTGTAGTTGTAGTTGGTAACTGTGTAGTAGTGGTGGGTATAGTTGTTGTTGTGGTTGGTATTGTTGTAGTTGTAGTTGGTAACAGTGTAGTAGTGGTGGATATTGTTGTTGTTGTGGTTGGCATAGTTGTAGTTGTAGTGGGTATTGTTGTAGTTGTAGTTGGTAACTGTGTAGTAGTGGTGGGTATAGTGGGTGTTGTGGTTGGTATAGTTGTTGTTGTGGTTGGTATTGTTGTAGTTGTAGTTGGTAACTGTGTAGTAGTGGTGGGTATAGTGGTTGTTGTGGTTGGTATAGTTGTTGTTGTGGTTGGTATTGTTGTAGTTGTAGTTGGTAACAGTGTAGTAGTGGTGGGTATTGTTGTAGTTGTAGTTGGTATCTGTGTAGTAGTGGTGGGTATAGTTGTTGTTGTGGTTGGTATAGTTGTTGTTGTGGTTGGTATAGTTGTTGTTGTGGTTGGTATAGTTGTAGTTGTAGTTGGTAACAGTGTAGTAGTGGTGGGTATTGTTGTAGTTGTAGTTGGTAACTGTGTAGTAGTGGTGGGTATAGTGGTTGTTGTGGTTGGTATAGTTGTTGTTGTGGTTGGTATAGTTGTAGTTGTAGTGGGTATTATTGTAGTTGTAGTTGGTATCTGTGTAGTAGTGGTGGATATTGTTGTTGTTGTGGTTGGTATAGTGGTTGTTGTGGTTGGTATAGTTGTTGTTGTGGCTGGTATAGTTGTTGTTGTGGTTGGTATTGTTGTAGTTGTTGTGGGTAACAGTGTAGTAGTGGTAGGTATAGTTGTAGTTGTAGTGGGTATTATTGTAGTTATAGTTGGTAACTGTGTAGTAGTGGTGGGTATTGTTGTAGTTGTAGTTGGTAACAGTGTAGTAGTGGTGGGTATTGTTGTAGTTGTAGTTGGTAACTGTGTAGTAGTGGTGGGTATAGTTGTTGTTGTGGTTGGTATAGTTGTAGTTGTAGTGGGTATTGTTGTAGTTGTAGTTGGTAACAGTGTAGTAGTGGTAGGTATTGTTGTAGTTGTAGTTGGTAACTGTGTAGTAGTGGTGGGTATAGTGGGTGTTGTGGTTGTTACAGTTGTTGTTGTGGTTGGTATTGTTGTAGTTGTAGTTGGTAACTGTGTAGTAGTGGTGGGTATAGTGGTTGTTGTGGTTGGTATAGTTGTTGTTGTGGTTGGTATAGTTGTTGTTGTGGTTGGTATTGTTGTAGTTGTAGTGGGTAACAGTGTCGTAGTGGTGGGTATTGTTGTAGTTGTAGTTGGTAACAGTGTAGTAGAGGTGGGTATTGTTGTAGTTGTAGTTGGTAACAGTGTAGTAGTGGTGGGTATAGTGGTTGTTGTGGTTGGTATTGTTGTAGTTGTAG
This sequence comes from Schmidtea polychroa, assembly GCA_959609185.1. Classification (NCBI taxonomy): domain Eukaryota; kingdom Metazoa; phylum Platyhelminthes; order Tricladida; family Dugesiidae; genus Schmidtea; species Schmidtea polychroa. The sequence goes on along the minus strand of CAUHTR010000022.1, from coordinate 51,213 downwards.
TGGGTAACAGTGTAGTAGTGGTGGGTATTGTTGTAGTTGTAGTTGGTAACAGTGTAGTAGTGGTGGGTATAGTGGTTGTTGTGGTTGGTATAGTTGTTGTTGTGGTTGGTATTGTTGTAGTTGTAGTTGGTAACAGTGTAGTAGTGGTGGGTATTGTTGTAGTTGTAGTTGGTAACTGTGTAGTAGTGGTGGGTATAGTGGTTGTTGTGGTTGGTATAGTTGTTGTTGTGGTTGGTATAGTTGTAGTTGTAGTGGGTATTATTGTAGTTGTAGTTGGTAACAGTGTAGTAGTGGTGGGTATTGTTGTAGTTGTAGTTGGTAACTGTGTAGTAGTGGTGGGTATAGTTGTTGTTGTGGTTGGTATAGTTGTAGTTGTAGTGGGTATTGTTGTAGTTGTAGTTGGTAACTGTGTAGTAGTGGTGGGTATTGTTGTTGTTGTGGTTGGTATAGTTGTAGTTGTAGTGGGTATTGTTGTAGTTGTAGTTGGTAACAGTGTAGTAGTGGTGGGTATTGTTGTAGTTGTAGTTGGTAACTGTGTAGTAGTGGTGGGTATAGTTGTTGTTGTGGTTGGTATTGTTGTAGTTGTAGTTGGTAACAGTGTAGTAGTGGTGGGTATTGTTGTAGTTGTAGTTGGTAACTGTGTAGTAGTGGTGGGTATAGTGGTTGTTGTGGTTGGTATAGTTGTTGTTGTGGTTGGTATAGTTGTAGTTGTAGTGGGTATTATTGTAGTTGTAGTTGGTAACTGTGTAGTAGTGGTGGGTATAGTGGTTGTTGTTGTTGGTATAGTTGTTGTTGTGGTTGGTATAGTTGTAGTTGTAGTGGGTATTGTTGTAGTTGTAGTGGGTATTGTTGTAGTTGTAGTGGGTATTGTTGTAGTTGTAGTTGGTAACAGTGTAGTAGTGGTGGGTATTGTTGTAGTTGTAGTTGGTAACTGTGTAGTAGTGGTGGGTATAGTGGTTGTTGTGGTTGGTATAGTTGTTGTTGTGGTAGTTTGTTTTGTTGCTGATGTGGTGGCCATGGTAGTAGTTGTGGTGGGCTGTTTTGTAAAAGTTGTTGATTCGGTTGTATTTGAAGGTTTTGACATTGTAGTTGTGTTTAGTAAAGCTTTTGTTGTTGTAGTTTCAGTTATAATTTCTGACTGCTTGCTTTTTTCAGTACTTTTCTGTATTTCGTTTTTGTCCGTCTAAAACAATTATTATTCGTATATGTAAATCATCTATTACTTACAGTTATTAATGCATTTCCTTGAATTTTAGGTATTATAAATTTCCCACTTCCTTCGATCTAAATATTTAAAATTATGTTGAAAACTATTTATTTTTCATATACTTCTGACGATCTACATTTTCTTATTAACTTCTCATTTGATCCGAACATTTCAAGATTTACTATTTCACCCTAAATACAATTTAATTTTTGATATCTTTAAACATAAATATATGATATTTATTGGTATATTCTTTTATTTTACTCTATCTCTCCTAAGATTTTCATTCTAACTCTTAATAATGAAAAAAATAATATTTTGTTTTAATGTTTAAAAAATATTATATATAATTTAATTTAACATTTTATCTGACTCAAAGGTCCTCCTAGAAGGAGAGGTTCTACTTAAGCAGTTCAAAATAATTTTTTATATTCTATAATAAACCTGAAAATAATCGTTAAGATCTGGTCCACCACTAAATAGGTACAGTATTCCCCCAGTTTTCAAATTCTCAGTCTCATAACTTCTGCTGTAATGTGCAGACTGAATCTTATTTTGTGGCGACGGACAATCATTCCACAGTTGAAAATCATTGTCTTTCATCTAAATGAATTTTAACTAACAATTAAGTAACATATCAAATTTACCAAAAATGACATTTTATAACTTGATCTTTTGTTTGAAGGAATATTAAACAAATTCGCACTCAATATCGGTTTTTGAGGATACAAGTCCGCAACGTCGTTATCTTTGAAAAATACATTAAGAAGTAAAGATTTGCTTTCTATTCCGCTAATTTCATGAGATTTCCAAGTTGTTTGAAAAGCGAAACGTAACGTCTTCAAGTCTGGATCAACAAAAGAGAAAAGAAAAGCTTGCTCTTTTTCTGATGATGGTCGAAATTCGGCTATGACTCCCAATTCTGAAGGGAATTTATTATTTGGAAAGTAAATCATTGATGGCTTTGAAATCAATACGTCCTGATTTATTTTAATTTTTATTTCCTCTGAGTCCTCGTGCAAAATTGATGGAATTATTCCGGGTGTTTGAATCTGAGGAACTAAATACTCTTTCAAAAGATCAAATTCGCTTCCGTTCTCAATGGTTTCTGAAATATATATATTTATATATATGACAATTAAAATATGTAAACAAATTTTTATATAAAATGTATAGATATAAGACTCAAATGTCTTCATATCGGAGTTACCAATATTTCCTTTTTCATCTTGAGTTTTTAAATGTAAGAAAAGGTTAAATTCATTAAATATATCAGAACAGAAATTTTCTTTTTTTGATCTGAATGTCATTAGCCATATCTTTTATACGTCACTGAACAGTTCTTGCTGACAATGGAATTTCTTGAATTCTGACCATATTTCTCCTTTATTTTTGAAATCATTAAAAAGATTTTCGGTATATGGAATAAATGCCGTCTTTAAATATTTACCATCTGAAAATGATTTTCCGTTTCGTCAAATCACAAGAGCTTCTGCAAAGCTAGCAGTTCTTGAGTGGTGATGCATGAACCCTATTAAAACAACTTTTTGATTTCCAAAATTCAATGTGCTCCTTGATGTTTTCCAATTTTTCATCAGTTGGATGTTACTTATAGCCTTTTATTTAGAAGGAGTTCGGTCATTGTTAAAAATCACAAAAAATATAATATTCACCGCTCTATAATATCTTTGTTTACTAAATAAGTTCAATAAAAACATTAGAATATGATTTTTCATACGCCACATTTACAAGTTTGCAGATATTTTTTCTGTGATTTAGCTAATTTGCAAGTGACGTGATTTCCAGTGTAGCAGGGAAAGTATGCAATAGAGTTGAATCAGCAATTTTGTATACTTACCTGGCGCGAAGAGAAATCTTCGCGTCTCCTGCATAGTACTGATGAGAGCCAAAAGCTCGAAACTAGTCTACTATTGGGATTTGCACTGAGTATCACAAAGCTTGTAATGTTTATATTAGAATAATTATTATTAATTATTATAATCGTACACTTACTTCAACTTTACGCTTGAAATAAAAATTTAAATTTATAATGAAACATTGAAACATAACTTGATATTTATTTTGCGCCATTTTTAAAAAAAAATTTTAAATCCTAATGAGGCCCTAAGAAAACAATTAAATTAACTCGAAAAATTTAATTAATTACATTTGTTGTTAATCTTACATTCCTCAGCAAATTCTTAGGTTTTCTTTCTCTTTATTCTTATTTATTTTGTTTTATTGGATATTTTGCCTATTCTGCTGGTTCTACTTCTCTCGATATTTAAGGTATTTCTTCATCTATTATATTTCTCTTTCTTTTTAGTTCTCACACTTGCCACCAACTATCCTTTTCCGTCACAATGTCATCTGATCTACTTAGAATTATTTCTATTTCATTATAATTTCACTGAATTATTCTTCTATCCGCTTTACTCTGAAACTTCATTGTCCAATAGTTTATTTTCTCGATAATTTCACATGACCCAATATTTTTTACTTTCAATTATTTTCTCTGATCAATTTTAACAAGACCACAACCTCCCATTTCTACCTTTGCGTTCCATTTATTGTTGTTGTAAATCTTTCCCATGCCCTTTCTTGCTTGTTACTTGTACTTTCTGGGATTACGAACTTTGTTATCCATTGTCCCCATATCGCTCTTTCTAAGTCTCACTGTTTTCACTCAAATATAGGACAAAAAACTTTGAAAAGTAATCAATAATTCCAAGAATATATCGGCTTTCTTCTCTTGTCATAGGGAAAGGATCTGTGATATTAATCTCTATAATTTCCAACAGTTTACTACAATTAAAACTGTAGGGGTGCCTGAATTCTTCCATTAAAATTTTTGTTTCGTTGACACAACTGACATTTCTCAATTACATTTTTTACGATTTCCTCCACCTTTACCTAATAGTACTTTTCTTTCGCTGCTCCCAGTGTTATTTCGATACGACCGTGTCCCAGCTTTCAATAAGACAGAAAATTTAGCATACCCGTCACTATATATATAGTTAAATAAATAGATAACAACCTGGATCTGTTACACCATTTTCTTCTAAATCTGGATTAGCTGTAATAGATGAAACGGTAAATGGTTCCAGTGTTGATGAATCTAATATTTAATAATACAAAAAATATTTTTAAAAAAGATATTTTACTCTTCTTTGGCTTCTTTTTAGTGGAAGATTTTTTCTTAGATATCTGTTTTGTCTGTGAAAAGAATTTTAAATATATAATTAATTTTAATAAAAATAAATTATTAAAAAAGAAAAATTAAATTTTAAAATGAAATATAATTTCAATATAATTAAATAAATTAAATATAATATTTGTTGAATCTCGATTAGGCGTTTTTTAATATTTCTTGTTTATTAAAAAATTTATGAGAAAAAGAGTTAAAAAAATAAATTATAAACTTTCTTAACGAGGACAATTATATATAATATAGGGTTGCCTTATAGCAATACTATAAAATCACAAAAGACGGATTTTTAGAAGTTTGGATTATTTATCATTTTCTTGCTTTTAAAATAACCACTCAATTTTTTCGTTTCTCCTCAGATTTTGTTTTTCATGTACATTTCAAAGAGAGGAACCAGCCTGTCCCCATGAATATTCTAGGAGCCCTAGAAAGTTTTGGGTGTCCCCGTGTATATATATATATATATATTTTAAAAAGAGAGCTTGAAGACTATAAGTAAGAAAATTCACTTGAAAAAGGCAGTGCCGAAAATTCGCGAGTATCAAAAAATATCGATATATTACTGATTTATTATCTTCAAGCTAAATTAATAAATGTTAAATTTAACATATAAACTAAAATATGTTAACATTTTTTCACCTCCACTTTGCAATTAATAACATTGACAGTAATCATATAAAAACAAGAAAAAAGCAATACAAAATATATATTAGAAAAACTTAAATAAAAATAAATAATTCTCCCCACAAATATTGAAAGTGAAACTCAGCACTTTAATGTATTTATTTAACTTAATATTTATGATGCATCATTTTTTATGGGAGTGCCGTGAAAATAATGTAAATGTCAAGAATGTATTTTTTGTGATTTATTGTTAAAAGCTTAAAATATAAATAAAAAAATCCTTACAGTTGATGTTGATTCACTGATTGAAAAGTTCGAAGGCCTATTTGTGATGGTTGACTGACTTGTATATTTGGTCGACTGTGAGGTTATTTTTGAAGACGTAGACCAATTGCTTTTATTAAAAGTTGATTTTGAAATGGTAATATTTTCTATAAAAGTAAAAATTGTTATTAATTTATGAATATTTTACGCAATAATATTACCTTTTGATTGATTGGTCATTACACTTTCCGTTGTTGACGTTAAAATACGAGAGGTAGTTGATTTCTTTTTCAGGGGTCTCCGTTTCTTTGATGATTTCGTGGTTTCCTAAGTAAACAGTAATTTTGATCAAATTTAAAGACTTTTATAACTGTTATTAGAATATTCCCTGCGATTCTTGGTATTATGCGCGTACCACTTCCTTCTAGCTAAAAGGGATCATTATTGATAGATTGAATAAGCTCTTGTTTTTATCAACTTACTTCTGTTGATCGGCAATTTTTAATTAATTGATCACTTGATTTGAGCATTTTAAGGGACATAAGATCTCCCTAAATTAAAATTAATAAACTAAAAATAATTGAATTTATATTCTTTTAATTTTTATAACATGCAGACTTAGCAGGGGAATCTTTTTTAAAAAAAATTAACCCTTTCCACTCACATAATTTTTCCCATGTTTGTTTCTTCCACTAATATTTATTTAGAGAATTTTGTGAAATTTTAAGAACCTATGTGGGATTTTTTAATGATTTGGTCCACCTATCTCTGGAACCACACATCGGAAAGAAGTCATATTGGTGTTGTTGGTGACTCACCATAATGAGTGTTAAGCCAATGAAAATTGGCAAGAATCTTTGCCAAGATGAGTGAAAAGGATTAACAAGAAATACTTTCATAAAATCCACTTTCTTTACACCTCTCCTACCATCAATAAATTTATGGTTTTGTTAAATTTTTTATTGAATGATGAAAGTTTATTTGTAAATTGAAACCATTTCCCATGTGGTATATATGAAGATTTAAAATGTTCTTAACTTTAAACAATTGCTTTAAAACTGAAGATTCATAACAAGGTCTCGTTTAAAATGGTTTCGCTTTAAAAGGTTTTCGTTTTGTCGATTTTTCTAAGATTTTTTGTTATAGAAAAATTGAGTTTCAAAAATAAATAAAACCTTTTTTAAACTTTATATTTTTTTTCTTCAATGGAAATATTTCATCTCCATAATTTAATCTTCAATCTCGCTCACAACTACACCTTAACCGTTTGGGGACGGAATTAATTTAAATAAGTAGGGTTACAAATGGTCGGTAATTTTTTAGTATACAAATGGCCGATATCGTGGTATGATTTTTTTAAAGTTTGGACAGCACAGCTGGCCATTATACATTGTTGAACGTTTGGAACACAATTCGTGATAAGCAGTACTGGCCAACCGTCCGCAAACGGTTGATTCAATATCTAACAACATCTTATCAACTCCTAATTTTGACTCAATCTTCAACACCAACCAAATCAGTTTTGACAATGGCAACTTTAATTAACATTTTTCTAATCATTGTGGTGCCTAATAAAAATGTTGCCTAAAAAAATACCAAAATAATTATAATTTTTTAATATAAATTATAAATCGATTTTAAAGATATAATATTTTTTTTATAATTCTAATGCCTGCAAGAATTCAAATAAATACGGAAGCAGAATACAACTCTTATGTAAACTTTATGGTTAACAGAAATTTACCTGATTTCGATACAAAATCACAACGAAATTTATTTTTAAAAAAGCAACTGGAATGAAGATATTAAATAACAGAATTTTTATTAAAATGTTAGAATATATTGAAGATTACAATGATCCAAAGAAAATTTTATGCGTTGAACAGGTCCATTTAGCTTCACATAGGGGTCTAAAGGCTATTTATAAAGAATTGCAACGCAGATATTATAATATTAAGCAAGAAGACGTAAGACGCGTGCTTGATAGGTGTAGTATCTGTTCCAGAAGAATAGTAGAAACTACCTCATCATCCATAACACCAATTTTGGTTTATTTTTATACATATTTTAAAAAATAATAATTATTTTGGTAATTTTATTAGGCACAACACATTTTTCTAATCATTAATTTTATTTTGACAATTTTTAACATTTATAAGATCATTATTCTGATAACTTTCATAAATAACTACAATTTGACAATTCTGACAATAATTTACATTTTGAATTTTATTATATTGTTTCAAAAGGACGGTATGTAACTATTGCTCAGCAAAAGAAGATATACCTTCAGTCTTGCTACTACAAGGAAATACATTTGGAAAAGGCACATACCAAGTTATTAGAATCTACATTAAAGAAATTAATCTGCCCCTTCAAAAACTAGTGTCCATAATAACCGAAGGAGCATTTTCCATGATTGGTCCTGTGTTTGGTTTATCACATTTTGTAAGCATGATGCTGAGTTTCCATTTCTTTTCATTTCCTATAACGATTTTTAGAGCTTTTCCAAAATACGAAACTGTTTGAAGAATCCAAATTCGAAACATATGAAGAACTTAATGATCATGTCTTGTTGTCAGACTTATCTTTTCTTACTGTAGAAATATACCCGTTGACTGGACGTTCTACGATTCGATGATGAGTAGACATATCAGCAGCAGCTTTATAAATTGATCATTTGTAATATATATAGTAACAATATAGAGGTCAAGTGATTCATTGTTCCACAAATTGTTATGATTCCAGAGTTTTGAAAACATTTTATTTTCTTTTTAAAGTTTGAAATGCGATCTGATATTTCCATTAAGTAAACTTCGAACACTGATAGCACATAAATATATAAACAACAAAAAGATTGATGTTGATGCGATTATACGTCTGATATAGACATGAATCAGTTCCATGTTCCACAAACTGTTACAATTCAAGAGTTTTGAGTACATATTTTGTTAGTTTAGAAATAAAAAACGGCTTCTCTTATCATTTATTTGTTGAACATTTAATTTATACTTCTATCAAGAAACCATCCTTTTTATTATTGGTCTGAGCATAGGTGGGGATGATACCTGGAATTGTGAATTGACAACAAATAAAATTATATAAAATTTTAGAAACATTTAAAAATATTTTAATTTACTATATTTCATTTAATTCGCAATAATAAAAATTCATAAATGAAAAAAAATAATTTTACTAGATAATAATTTTGCAAAATAGGACCTCCACTGAATAAGTAAAGAATTCCTCCTAGTTTTAAATGCTGGTTTTCATTATTTCTGTTAAAATTTGCAGTTCGTATCAGATTTTTGGGAGATGGACATTCATGCCACAATTGAATTTCATTTTCTTTTATCTGATATAATAATTGTTTAAATTTTTTAAAATTAATGAAGATTTAATACCATAAATGATATTTTATAAGTAGATTTTCTATTTGCTTGGGAAATGAATAAATTAGCTGAAACTATTGGTTTTTGAGGTAGACCTTCTAGATTATTGTCGTCTTTGAAATAGACCCCTACTTTCAACTCTTTGGATTGTATGCCACTCATTTCTTCAGTTATCCAAGAAATTTCCACGGCCAAACGCATTGTCTTTAAGTCAGGATCAATAAAAGCAAACAGGAATGATTTGCTGACATCAGCAGACGGAAGGAATTCAGCCACGAAACCTAACTCTTTAGGAAATTTATTATTTGGAAAATAAATCATTGATGGCTTTGAAATAAGAACATCCTGAATAACTTTGATTTTCATTTCTTCTGAATCTTCATTGAAAATTGTGGAAATTATTCCTGGAGTTTGAACATTAGATATAAAATATTCATTTAAAAAGTCCTCTGGATTTAAAGATTCCTCTTTCTCTGAAACAATAAAATTATTGTTATTATAATTGTCATTTTCATGAAAAATAAAATTGATTAATTAATTTTATGTGATGAGTTAATAACACTATTCAGTAAGATAGAGCTTGTGATCCAACCCCTCATGTTTTCGATCAGAATAAGAAACTCAAGACAAGTTTTATTTGTACTAAAAATCATAACAGTTCCAATTTCCACTGACAAAATATAGAGCCTTCACTTGATATTAGCTCAGGTGACCCTAAGGGAAACCACCTCAATTTTCATGAATTTGATGTAGCTTTTAAAAAATCAGGTATCTGATTTCCATTTCTTTAATTTTTGCTTTCGTTCAATCGCTTGGCTGCTTTCTCTCTTCCACCGTAATGGCAACTCAACAATATTTCCCACTTCTTTTTAAATCGTCAATTATTCGCTATGCTAATCATATTTGAGAATTATATTATGTCTATTAATTAAATTGATTTGTATTTATTAGTTAACTAATTAATTAGTTTGTATTTTTTAAATATCATTGTCAGAGTACCCTATATTCGTATTAATCTTTTCAGGTGCTACCTGGCCATATCATTCCCCTGACAAATATCACTTTTAATTTTTTTTATAATATTTATTAAGCTTTTTATGTAATTTTATTTTCGAGTTTTTGTGTAAATCTTCTATTTTAATTACTTTACACATAACTCTAGGTCAACATTAATTTTATACGAACCGAACATATTTAAAATGAATATAATTTAAATTTTTCACAGTTAACGGTCAAATGAAGCCTGACGAAGATCCAATGTATTGCGTTATATAATATACTATCGCCAAAGAGGAGCCATTATTATAGATTTTGTTTTATGATAATTTATTGGCAAATAATAAAAATATAATTGTAAAAACACAGTAAAATTAAGCATTTGACTATATTCGGATCTGACATGTAATTGTTTATATAAACAAGTGGATGATCAGACAAGTGCGCACGATGACAAATGCGCACGAACTACATAAACTAGATTAACCAGATAAATAAAATAGTTAGATAAACTAGATAGATAAACTAGTCAACCCGAAGTAATGTATTCTTTTAATTTTAAAAATGCTAGGATTACATGGAATATTCAAAGAACCAGAGAGGAAATACAGTGATGACATATCTTGAGTTTAAATATAATAGATAAAGAAAAAATATATTTATTATTTAATTATTATTATAAATGCATGCAATTGTAATGTGTCAACAGGAGTTGTTTTGATCATGATATATAACAAATACTCACTACACATTGGCGGTCAGATCAATCTGAAAGTCAATATAAAACTATTTACTGTAAATCCATATTTTTATTCTTTTGTGCGCATTTGTCTATGTGAGCATTTGTCATCTAACCCTAAGAAGTCACAGAATTTGTTTTGCAGGCATCACATCATTTATTGAGGTTGCTGGAGAATTCAAGTCATCAAAGGTATTAGCAAAAGAAATCAAGGTTATGTTAATAAAATATTTATGGTCAAAAATGTCATATCACAAAATTCATAAACTTTTTCTCTTCTTTTTCGATGATAAACTCAAAATATCTGATTAATAATGAAATATATTAACACCCCAGGTAGTGTTTCCCAAACTATTTTTTTTGTTCCCTATAAATTTACAAAAATTTTTCGTGACCCCAACTATTAAATTAATTAAAATTTTTTCAAATGACCAAATTTAATGTATTTCATTTATCTTAGTTTTTAATATTGTAAGTTTGTTTTGCAATTTCCAAACAAATTTTGAACATTTTTAAAATAGTTTTGTTTTATTTTATCTAACTTTTGAAAATATAAAAAGCGATTAAATTTGTTAATTAAATAAAATAATAATAATAATAATAATAATAATAATAATAATAATAATAATAATAATAATAATAATAATAATAATAATAATATTATAAGAACTTTTTTCCCTCCTATTTCCCCACTGATTATTTTTTCAATTGAATTTATTAAAATGAGAGTTTGAAGACTATAAATCAGTAATATATCGATGTTTGTTGATACTCACAAATTTTAGCCAGTGCACAATTCACTTGAAAAAGGCAGTGCCGAAAATTCGTGAGTATCAACAAACATCGATATATTACTGATTTATAGTCTTCAAGCTCTCTTTTTAATAAATTCAATAATAATAATAATTTCATTTGTAATTGAAAATTAAAATAGTCTTTGATTTGTTCAAAATATTAATCGCTACATAATTACAATTAAGAAATAATTTTATTTTATTTTTAGTTATGTGAAAATTAAAATACATTAATTTTTTTTGAAAGTTTTTCTGTGCCCCACTTTGAGAAACACTGTCTTACAGAATATTTTCAAATATACACCAAAAATGTCCATAAATATTTAACTTTTTTATTTTAGTTTAATATGTATTTCTCAGATATCATTGTTCCTCTTGGATATTCAATAATGTTTATAAAAGTTTTGTCATCTGCTATAAGTCGATATCTAAAGGACTAAAAACATTTCGTACCAAATAAGCTAATATTTTGAATTACATTGTATTTTAGTAGACAATAAAATATGCTAAATTAAAAAATATTTATTGACGTAAATATAAATAAAATCTTTAAATATTCAAAGAAAAAATCTGCCAAAAATTCGTGTTAAATTTGAAACAAAATATTAAACAATATTTAAAAAAAATGAAGATGGCGAAAATTAAAAATAGAAGAATGAAGCCAGATTCCGGAAAAATTATCATTGAACAAATGTAAATAATTTAAATACAAAAACTGTCATAAATTATAAGACCAATTTAAGTTTTTCAATTATTTTTAAAATAATTAAAACCAACTAAAGATTAATTATTAATTTTATTTAAATTTATTACAAATAAAAACGGAATTTCAGAGTAACAAATGCATCACTTCAACAAATTAATAAAAATAGATAGGAACCATTGAGAAATCAGTATATAATATCGAAAATTGTGATAAATTTTAATAAATAAAATATAAATTATACCAGAATTCCCAAATTCTTCTGATTCAGTAAAAATTTTTAGTTTTTTGGTCGATGGCTCAAAAGGCTTCTCGACAATGAAAGTTGAATTGATATTCGACATTTCTTTCATAATGGTGCTTATGGAAACCGACTGACTAGAAGTCGGAGGAAATGTTGATGAGATGGTTAGGTTTATTCGACCTAAGATCTTCCCATTTAATGTCGTTGTGGATTCACGAATTTTCTCTGTCTCTTTCGTTGAAAAATTTGTTGAGATTTTAGCAGTAGATTCTGGAGATTTAGATGTTTCTTTCTTTCTTGTAGTAGATTCCTTTATTAACTTATTTTATCGGTTTTATTAAGACTTTAAAGTCTTACTTCTACTAACACATTTCCCATAAATGGAGGAATGGTCTGTTTCCCACTGCCTTCAATCTATAAAATAATTCATTATTTTATAGATTACGAAATCAGTGATAAGTACTTAATCATTTTAAATTAAAGAAAAATTCATGAAAAATAGAAATAAGTAGTGAATTTAAACAAATTATGATTATTCAATGTTTAAATAAGGTGATCTATTTAAACAAGAAAATATTGTTAGGTAAACCAGCGTAAGTGACGATAATCGAGATAAATGCCATTATTTTGGTTAACAAGCTTCTGAAAATTCATTAAATATTAATTAATTGAATTAAATGGGTATAACGTAACATAAACTGAAGTAATCAAACAATTTTATATTGATAAATTGTCCCTATGAGATAAATCATCAAACCGTCAGAAATGTTTAAAATCGGAGATGACAGCAAAAGACCCTTAAAAGAAGCAGTAAACTTCTTAGAACTAACACAGACAGCCGAAGAACAAATAATGAAGAAAATTACCACATAAGAATGCAAACTGATATAAATGCTGCTTCAGTCTACAGAAGAGGATCGGATTAAAGGAATGATTTCTTTTAGAAAAATAGAAGTTTTTGTCAAAAATATGATGAGACATAACATAAAGAAGATTTGAAAATATTTTTTATACAAAATTCACAAGAAAATACATATGTAAATAAAGATATAAATATGTTATGTTTAAAAACTGATGATAACGTCAAAGAAAGAATTATATAATATGATGAAGTGAATTGAAGATTGGAGACAGAAAATATCAATTAAAACATTATGCAAAGGTCGCAATAATGGGAAAGGGTTAAGCTTGTCGCCAAAAAGATCACAGAATAATGAATATAATGACGGTTTCAATCATAGAAAAAATTGAACCTCACAACGAAAATTCCAAGAAATGAAAGTGGAAAATTAGATTATAGATATAATAAGGAGCAGAAATGTTCACAAAATGGTACCAAGAATCTATTTTAAAAATAGAAGATTCCAAGGAACAATTAATCAATCAAAAATATGTTGGGTATGTGGAGAAAAAAGGACATATTCGTGCCATTGTCCAAATGCGACATGGAAAACAAGTTGATATTTCCAATATCAGTGCTACGAAATAGATATCTGAATAACATATACTTGGTAGCAGTTAGAGAAGATTTCAACCAGCCGATGAAAGACGAAGACCCAATGTGAATAAGGTTTTGAGCTCTTTTAATGAAGTTGAACGATCGTGAATGCGTGAATAATTTTAATTTATTTGATTTTAATTTGAATTAAAAAAATATTGGCACTGAGTCCCATATAACACGGTTTCACACAACACGCCATTGTCTTGGAACCTATCTACCGTGGATTAGAAGGGTCACTTGTAGTATTGAAATGTCCACACCTTCACTTACTAACTAACGTGAAATTACTCAATACATAAATACACAAAAAGATGAATTTAATTACCTATGACTATGGAAGACCAAGTGTTGAAATTTAGATAAACGGTACTATTAGAAGCTGCTAACACATCTTCTAATTATTTTTTAAATCCGGTTCAAAAATTAACGACATAATTCCAAGTATTCTAATATATAATTACGCTCATCACTGATTCGCTGACTGATTCTATAACGCTCGCTGATTGGTTGATCCTAACAATATTATTATTTTATTATAAATTATATTACAAATTATTAAATAGTATGACCTTAAAAAATAATTTTTGATCATACTATTTGGTGTTTTCAAAAAAAATAATAGGACGAAAATGTTTTATTCATCGGCCAGATCTAGAATATTGGGTTTGACCGTATCACTATCTTGACTAACCATCAACTGTTCATTATTTAAAAAAAGAAAGTTGACATAAAATATTTCCCCGTAAATATGCCAGTCTTCAAAATTAATCGAAAATCCTGCCGAACTAATTGAATTATTGGATCAGAAATTTGTTCGAATTTTTATTCCAAATAAAGTTTCAATATTGTTGAGTTTAAGCCATTAAATAGTAAATATGCGGAGTCAGTTAAAATATTATTCATGTCCAAAAATTAATAAATTCAAGAGTTTGTTGATTTTATTTAGATTTTACCTTACTGGTTCGAGGGATATGTCTGTTTTATCAGTTAGTTAACATTTTCCCAAGGAAAAGGTTTATCTCAATTATAGGACTAACTTGATTCTGCTTGCATGTTAGCAAAAGATTTTCTTTAGAATTGAATAATTTCAACGACCGAATTGAACCCTAAATAAATATTAATTAACTATATTAAGTATTAATAAATATCAATTAATTTTACGGAATAAGCATAAACTATTGATGCAAACCCTAACTCCAAGAGGAGAAGATCACTTTAATATTTTAAAGGACCAGAAGTTACAAATAATTGTGTTCATTGATATGTCATTTCCGCGCTTAAGCGACAAATGGTCGTTTCTAGCAGAAAGATATTAAAAATTAGTGTTATTGAAGAACACCTTGCTTAAAAGAGATTCAACGGTTATCAGAGATTACTTGCAAGTAACATTGAAAAAATAAAGATAAAGATCCAGAAATTTGATGTCTTTTTATCAGAAATGGAGCAAATGTTGTCCTTAATTTTAGTCTAAACTACCCCTTTGTGTTTATATATACAGAATTCTAGTGAAATTCTACAGAATACTGTGAAGACTTTACATGTTTTTTTGGATTTTCAATTAATTCAATTACCATATAATGGCCTTTTAAAAGAGGTCCAGTACTAAATAGATAAATCGAACCACCAATCTTCATATTTGTCTCCTCAGAACTTCTTAAAATACTTTGTTCATATAAAATCCTTTCATCCGATGGACATTTTGACCAAATAGAAATTTTCGTTCTTGAAATCTAATATTAATAAATATATAATTTAATAAATATATTATTTAATAAATATATAATTTAATAAATATATAATTTAATAAATATATAATTAATAAATATAAAATTTAATAAATATATAATTAATAAATATATAATTTAATAAATATATAATTAATAAATATATAATTTAATTTTAAGGAAAGTCAAGATTTTGGCAATTAAAATAAAATTGATAATTTTTTTTATTGTTTTGTCATGGAATTTATAGCACAAAATTTCTACAAATTTAGTCCAGCTTTTTGTTGTTTTTGCAAAAAATCGAGCAAAAAAAGTAAACATGGCTTAATTAAACGTATGAATAAAAGAGTAAATTTAAGTTCCAGAAATGTAATTCTTAGTTTGAAAATGATTTGAATTCATTACAAATTAATTGCAAATTTTACTCATATCAAAATTTTATTAGAGTTTGAACAAAAATTTTGTTTTATTATTATAATTGTTTTAAATTTATTTTTAAAGTTCAAAAATTTTAATTTTATTTAAGGGTAGAGAAAGTTTATTTTAACATAATTTAATTAGATCAGCTAGCACAGTTGTCAATTGAAAAATATTAGTGAAAACGATTGATAATTTTAGATTTCTAAACTAATTGCAAAAACAACTGAGCTGTGTGAAATTCAAATTGGGTTATTTTCGATATCAAATTACATTCGATTGCACCGTTCATGTTAGCACTGTAGTGCCTCTGACTAGCACTTTAATCAATTTAATAATTGAACTAAAAATATATTATTAAATTAATTAAATTAAAATAAAATTAAAAACGATTGTTTAAATAATCCTGTCATTTTCCGAAAAAAAAATCATCAAATTCAATATAAAAAGAAACAATGAACTATTTAACTTCGCAATCATCAAATCGAGTCAAAATCAATAAATCAAATATGCAAGAAATTCAAGAAACAGAAACCTTCGTCTTATTAGCAATGATCTCTCTGATGATGATCAAGATCTACAGCAATCTCCATACAATCTCCAGATCAAGTTTTCGTGCTTCCGTCGGTTATTGACTATTGGAGAAGATATGACAATTAATTACTGCAATGTTAATTTGAATAAATTCTCTACAAGCACGACGCGCAAAAGCACTTTTTTCTCTTTTGTGTCTGTTCAGTCAGTGCTGCATTGATAGTTTAGTCTAGTTTGATAATCTGTGTTCCGTGATGATTGATGATAAATGGTAAGTTATATTGATAGTTACTTTCGTAGTGTGTATATATCCCTAACCAACACAACCCCCCAAGCTTTCATACCTCCATTTCACTTAAACTATTAAAAAAACGCCCTAAAATCTATGAAATATTTATTATTATAAAACTGCTCTGAGAGGACAGTGGTATTTTTTTTTCCCACTGTCCTCTCAACAGTTTTTTTTGATCCGGATCATTTTTTTTTATTTCAACCTCTTTCGTTTATCAAATCTCTTCCAATATACAAGCTGGCCAGGCCCATCATCAGAATCAATCCGATAATAGCAGCACACCTTATTATTCGCTTCTCGCTCGAATACGATTTCATCGGCGTTTTAAGTGTGCTGCTCGAAAGTACAAATGAATTCGAAAGCGAATCCGAAAGAGGTCCGAAAACAACCAAGAAATAAATGTGCACATTATAGAATCGATCCGGGGGTGTTCGAAAGACTGGTGGCGATAATTACCGGTTCGCCACCATCACCCGTTTCAATATTTTTTTTTTCATATTTATGTTTAAAAAATAATTAATTAATAAAATAAATAAAATATACAAGATTTATTTCCTAAGATACCCACACTATATATTTTTTTAATATTTATTTTCAAAAATTATTTTCAATATTATTTTCAAATTTTTAATATTATTTTATGTTGAAAAAAAAACTAACCTCAGAAGTGATTTGAACCGCTATCCATTTGAACCACTGTGCCAGTCTATTCCCACTGCGCTATCGGAGTTCGGATTTTTGTCATTTTTAAAATTTTATTATAAAAAATGAATAATATAAATCTTAAAATTCAAGAAAAAAATAAATTAAATCTTGATTATATAAAAGAATTTACTCATGAAATAAAAAAAATCGATATTTTAAAAATCTCTCCAACTTCAGGATCTATTGCAAACTTAAATCGTAGGGGTGATATAGTTTTTCAATCTCTTCAAACATCAAACCCAATAGATATTTGTAATGCCAAATTATATTATAAAATTGAATTAGAAATTGAAGCAAACAAAGATATAACCCTAGAAAACAATTTCTTTCCAAATTTATTCTCCAACATGAGATTAAAACTAGGATCATCAGAAATTGAAACTGTTTTACATCCAGGAGTATATTCTACAATGTTAAATTTATTTTGACTGGTTGTGATTATAAAAATGAATATGGTGAATTAACAGGTTGGATTCCTGATGTTAATAAAGGAGATTTAGATAAAGATGGTTTAGATATAAATTATGCTTACTATAAAAGAGCTGAACTTTATAAGTTGAAAAAATTTGAAGGTTATTTTGAATTAAACACTTGTTCGGATTCTTCAAAACTATAACCGGGTGCTCCATAATGTTTTTATAGAACTCATCTGTAATAGACTAGAAGGTGATAAAAGATTGTTCTATGGAGCTGCAGATACAAAAGCTAAATTAAAATTATCAACACTTGAATTGCATATACCTGAATGGACATTAAATCCACATTCTGAAATCAAACTCCTTGAAAGATTAAATTCCAACAAAATCTATAAATGTAAATTATTTAAATAGAATCTGTAGTGAATTCAGTATGACAGAAGGCTCAACTTATTCTATAAAGGTAGCAAATTTAGCATACCGACCAAGATATATCTGATTGGATTCAAAGAAGTAGATTCATCTTTCCAAAAAAATAACAATCTATTTATTCAAAAGATTGGAGATGATAATTTAAAAAACAATCCAAATTCAATTAAATAGTTCTTATTATCCAATAAATAGGATGGAATTTAATATTGAAAATAATGAAAACATATTCCCATATCTAAATTATATTGAAACATGTTATGATTTCAAAGTTGAACCGCAATTAAGTTTAGAAGATTTCAAAAATTTATATTCTATATTTTGTATAAATGTATCAGACCAAGATGATCGCCTAGCTATAAATAATGTTGATGTTACACTTCATATAACAAAGGATTCTAATTTTAAAGCTAAAGTATATACATTAATATTAGAAGAAAAGAAAATAGAAATGAAATTATATGGTGGAAAGATTTCAATTATTGAAAATGTTAGGGGAGATTCTTCATAAGTAGATTCCCCCATAAAAAAACTTTTAAAATGAGTAAATATTGGACATGTGAAAGTTGTAATTGTCAAGTTACAAGACATCACAAAGCAAGTCATCTCAAAACTAAAAAACATATAGGAGGTGACCTACAATCTTCAAAACAACATCTACAATATTAAAACCTTTTACTACAGAAAATATCCAGGTGAAAGACATTTATTCCGTCACAATTATACTGGACCAGGAACAAGATTAGATATTAGATTAGATGAAAATAATAATCCTAAACAAGGAGAAGAACCAATAAATAGAATTGATCAAGCAGCTTTAAAACATGACATTGCTTACAACTCTGAAGATCTTAGAGATAGACCATGTTGCTGATGTGAATTTAATACATGATTTAAATAATATACAAAATCCATCAAGCAAGGAAAAGATTCAAAGAGCTCTAGTTAAATTAGCAATGAAAGGTAAGATTTTCATAGGAGCAGGACTTCCTAGAAAAGCAAAAGATGTTGCTAATAAAAAGATTATTGAACAAGCAGACGTTGAAAGATCCCTTGAGAATCAACTCTTTGAGAATAAACCCTTACAAACCCCAACAGAATCACAAATAAAATATGCCAACGAATTACACCATGAATTTAGAAAAAATAAAAAATATTTAAAAGTTCAAGTACATGAAAAAGATCAAACATGGTCTGCTGATTTAGTCTTTATGCCCAAATCATCAGACCCTGAAAAATATAAAATAATTTTAACAGTAATAGATTTATATACAAGATTTGCTTTTGCAAGGTGTTTAGAAAATAAAACAGGATATTCAATTACAGAAGCATTTGAAAATATATTTGAAGAATATCAAAGAATTCCAAAATATTTATGGTGTGATAAAGGAACAGAATTTTATAACAAAGTTTTAAATGAAAATGATATTAAATTATATTCAACAGAAAACGAAGGAAAAGCAGTTGTGGTTGAAAGATTAAATAGAACATTAAAAAATAAAATGTGGAAATATTTTACTGCTATTGGAAAACAAAAATGTAACAATGAATTGTTACAAAAGATTGTAAATGAATATAATAATGATGTACATAGTTCTATAAAATCAACACCTTTAAATGCTTCCTTGAATCCTGAAACAGTTAAAGTGGTAAATATTGAAAATGATGTTATTGTTGATACAACCCCTATAAAACCAAAATTTAAAATTGGTGACCGCGTAAGAATATTTAAATATAAAAATAAATTTGAAAAAGGATTCACAGCCAAATGGACAAATGAAATTTTTATTATAAATAAAATACATCATACAACTCCAATAACATATGGTATCATCGATTTAAATAATGAAAAAATATTAGGTAGATTTTATAATAATGAACTACAGAAAACAGATTTCTAAAATAAACTTTTCCACATTTCAGCTTCTTCTCTATCCAAATAAATATAATTATATTTTTCTTTCCAATGATTATCAACAAAACATATCAAACATATTCTTATCAGGTTCAACATTTGAAAATAAATCATTATAAATCATATTCTTATCACGCTTGTCTAATTTAAAAAATATAAAACAATTAGAATTATTCTTATAGAGTTTTTATCTAAAGCATAATATGTTTGAGATATATAAATAACATTACAATTATTATGTCTACCTCGTGTAAAGTAACTCTTTTGAATCTCTTGATTTTTCATGTTAACAACATCATCAAATATAACTAGATTCTTTTTATCTTTAGGAAGTAAATCACAATGTAAAACATCTTCAGGTTTATTAGAGAATAAGATCTGGATTCCATCCCCTATATAATCATTTTTATTACTAATATCTGATTCTAAAATCTTTTCCTTGTACCAATCAACCATATCACAAGGATGAAAAACCTCTTCGGGATATGTATGTTGATTTTTAAAAATATCAATTATAGCTTTTTTAGTTAATTTATTTTCAAATCCACATTTCAAAAGTTGTAATTCCGGTTGGTTAATGGTTGTAGAATAAAAGATTAAATTATTATAATCCAAAAAACCATCTTCTAATAACATTCTCATAAGAAGAACATTCTTTCCACATCCAGAAGATCCAATAATTAAGCATCTAAAATTATCAGGAAATACTTTATTATTAAATTTAGATTTATGTCTATTTAAAATTGGTTTCCAAGTATCCATTTTTATTTATTATAAAATGACAACACAAAACCCTACAGAGGAATCTTTGCAAGAATTAATAAATTCAAATAAAAATAAATCAGTAGTAATCTCTGGTAAAAAATATTTTATTGGAAAACATGTAAAAGAACAAGTTAAAGAAAAACTAAAGGAAGGAGGGATTCTTCCTCTGGCGGCTTTAATACCTGCAATCATTGCCGGACTATCAGGTGCTGCTGGAATAGCTGGAGGAATTGCAACTACAGTTCAAAAAGCTAAAGAATCTCAAAAGACAGACCTAGAAAAAGAAAAAACTACAAACTGAAATCGAGAAAATGAAGAAGGTAGGGCAAGCTAAGGGAAAGGGTCTTTATCTTAACCCTTATAAGGAGACTTCCTCCAAAGGAAAGGGCGCTGGGCTCTATCTTGATCCTTATAAAGGTAGAGGTTTAAATGATTTTTTAAAAAATCAAATTTCATCATCTGAATCTTTATCTTCAAAAGATAAAGATGATTTAAAAAAAATATGTAAATCTTTAAAGAATGGATGTCTTTGTAAAACTAAAAATGGTAAAGGATTGTATTTGAAACCCTTTGAACCAAAATGATTGATTTTTAATACCATTAAAATGGTATATGAAGAAAGATTAGCACTTTTAAAAAAATTACAATCAGAACAAGATAAATATAATAAAAAAGAAACAACTCAACATAATGAATCTATAATATTAAATGAGGTAATCCAACAACAACAGGGGCCAACAATTAAAGCTATAAAAGAGTTAAAATTTAAAGAGTTGGAAGATAAAAAACAAAAAGAATTGGAGTGGCATGAAGAAAAAGAAAGAAATCAAAGAAAACGTAGAAGAACCTCTGATGTGAAAGAAGAAGAAATGTTTTTAAAAACAAAACCTCTTAAAGTTGATCCTAAAATTAGAGAGGGTTTAAGTAATTCAATTAAACCCACATTTAATACTAATGCTGAAGGATATACAATAATAACAATTAATAAACAAAACTTTACTTTATATACAACTCCAGAAAATAAATCACATATTCATTCACAAAATGTTTATAATAATGAATACCTAGACTTTGAATTTACAGATGACTTTTATAGATTACTTTGTGGATATCCTTCAGATAATCTTCTGGAAATTGAAAAATATTTAAATTTAATAAGATTAGTGCGTGGTAGTTCTAAAGCAAAACACATTCAAGATTTAAAGAATTATTTAGATAGAAATGAAAAGGGTTATGTTGTTACGGAAGGTCAGGGCCAGGGTCAGGGAGAGGGAAAGGGTAAGGAGATAAACCCAATCAATCTTTTTATTGAATTAAGAAAACTATTAGCAGCTAAAAAAGCAGGACATAATAATTTAGATTCTGATATTTTAAAGATTTCTAAAGAATTATTAAAACAAGGAATAATTTCAAAAGATAAATTTAATAAATATACGAAGTTATAAAATATAAAATGACTCCTTCAATATTAGATTTTTTAAAAACATTTGGAATAAATACAAAAACAAATTTTGATTTAAAAGATTATGCAGATTATTTAAATTTAAAAATAAAAATATTAATGAATGAATTGTCGAGTCTGAAAGAGAATAATATAATAATCAATTATCAAAATTCAAATGAAAAAGGATCTCATTGGGTTTGTATATATAATAAATCTATCTACTTTGATTCTTTTGGGATTAAACCTACTAAAGAAGTTGAAGACTATCTCTCGAAGGACTACACTTTTAATTCTTTACAAGTTCAACCTAATAATACTAAAATATGCGGTATTTTAAGCTTATATGTTTTGTATAGATTGAATAAATCCAAAGGAGAAGGTTTCACTTCCTTAATCCAAGAAATTTATAATGATTTAAAATCTATACTATGAAAATGGAGCTTCGCAACCTTCCGGAAGATAATTTAAAAAAAATGGTAAACATAATGTCAGATAAATATTCAAGAACTTTATCTATAAATTCAAAAGAATCAGACTTTACTATAAACTTTCAAGATTCAATTAAATTAGATCAAAATTTAAATTATGAATTAGGACTATTATGGTTTTGTGCTTATAATACTATTTTTAATATAACTAAAGATAATAACACATTTAGTTATGTAAGCCCCCCAAAATTCGAGGATAACATTATAATAATAATAGAACCCGGGGCTTATGAGATAAAAGATTTAAATAATATACTTTCTAAAAAAACAAATGGAGTCATTAAAATTAAAATGGATTTACCAACTTCAAAATGTATAATGACTTTAGAGAATATAGGAATTCATTTTCAAAATAATAGTTTCTTTAGAACAATTTTAGGATTTACACGAAACCATTATATCACACCTGTAGTTGAGAATATAACATCAGAAAATATTATAAAAATAATAAATACAAACACAATAAATATTCATTGCGATTGTAAAACTGGTTCTTATAATAATGGTAAACAAACAAATATTTTATATTCCTTTCCCTCAAACACAGTTCCTATGGGATATAAAATAGTTGAAAGAATGAATCCTCCAAATTATTTACCTTTATGTAGAAAATATATAATGGATATTAATTTTAAAATTCTTAATCAAGAAGGAGAATTGATTGATTTTAATGGAGAAGAGATTTCAATGTATTTACATTTGAAACAGGTTTGAATACGAAGTTCCACATGTCATTTTAAATTATTAATAAATGAGTTCTTATATTCCATGTAATAGAGGTGGTGGAACAATAAAAACAGGGTTTAATACAGAAGAAATATTAACTTTAACAGAAAATAAATATATTAATGAAAGAGGTGATTCAATGAAGGGTGATTTAATTTTAAATGGACACAAGATAAAAGAATTATCTTTTCCAACTGATGAAGCTGATGCAGTTAATAAAAAATATGTTGATGGTGTTAAAAATTATACTGATTTAACAACAACAAGAATTGAAAGTTCATTAACAACAAAAATGGATTCAATGGAATCAAAGCTTAATAATATCGAACAACGATTTAATGATAAATTTGACAAGTTACAAAGTCTGTTAACTGAACAAGTTGTAAAGTTAAATACTACCATATTAAACTCTAAAGATAAACAAATTATGAATACTAAATTTAATACAATATATAATATAATAAATGATATGATTACATCATTTAATAAAAGAATTTCAAATTTAGAATCTCATACAACACACATTAACACCACACATAGTATTAGAAAAAGAGCTGCTGAATTAGAACAGAATAAAACATTATTACCCCATACATATAAACATTTTATAGAACCAAGTTTAATAACAACAAATAGTAAATCCTGGAGTGTTTTTATGATTGTAAAGATTATTGATCCTTATTTCTTTGTATTTGATGATGATAATGAAAGAATGAAATGGTTTGTGAAATGTGATTATAATAGTAAGCTTGAAAAGGGTGATGTTATAATGACTAGTTATGATTTATCACACGGAGATTGGTATGTTAATACTCATTCACATGGACCACATAAAGTTAAAAGTAAGAATATTCATTTTTCTAGTTCACTTGTACAATATATAGATTTAATATTTTATGAAAAAAAGGTTGATGTTGATGAAGTTCGTAAAGCATTGATGGAATTGTATAAAGATATTCTCTCAACAAGAGTTTCTTTTGATATCCGAGTATTGGTGCCAGATGGTGCTCAGAAGAATAAAGTCTTATTTTTTTAATTAATAAAATGGACAAAGTCCAAAAGATGGAAGAAGTAAGAGAAGAAAAAATTTATCCAGAGCTCCCTCCAGAATTGAGATCATCAGGATATTATTCTTCCAAGGCCTCGGCTCCCACAGAACTTGAAATTATGAGAGTAAAAGAATTCAAATCAGAAACCTTACATTTAAAAGATTTATTAAAGCATTATAAAAAGGTTAAAAATAGATGGAATAAAGGGAATACAGTTTTAAAAATTATAGGTTATTCTTTAGGATTTACATCTGCAATATTAACAGTTATTTTACCTATAACTTTACCAGTTTTAACAATAGCACCTGTAATACTTGGAAGTATTTCTGTAGCTGATGGTTTCTTGACTGAAATAGTTTCATTATCTTATACTTCTAAAAAGAAAAGTTTATATCGTGAAGTTTGTTTATCAATAGAATTAGGAATCTCTAAATTATTTTTATTTCAATTAAAAGCTTTAGAAGATGGAATCTTAACTGATGATGAAATAATGAAATCAAATCAAATAATACAAGATATTAAAAATAATATTAATAGATTAAAAGGTGCTAATGTCATAACTGATGAATATTCTAAAAAAATTAAACGAGAGAAGTGGCTAAAGAATCATACATAAAAAAATTTATTGCCCTTCAAAAGGTTGATGTTGTCACTCTTAAATTAATGTTGACATTTTAAAAGAAAAAAATCATTGATAGAATCTGATGTTAACTTTTCGAAATTAGTTTTTAGAACCTCTTTATGATCTTTAAATTCTTTATCACTTAGACCTTTTATATATTCAGGATCAGTATTAAAATATTTAAGTTCTAAACATATAGGATTAAAAACTTGAGAATATAAAGGTTTCTCAATTCTCTCAGGATAAATGATTTCAACATTATAAATATCAAGATCAGTAATCTTTGTACCATATAACTGATTCAATCTATCAAGATTTTTATTATCGGTATTAAATTATTTCCTATAGGAAGAGTTGTCTTTAAATCACTTAGTATGAATCTTTTATCATCATAATTTGATAATGATACTTTTTGAGATTCTATCAAGTAAATATTATGCTTTTCACTTTTAAGTTGATGTACTTCATCAATTTTATCTTTATGATTTGGATTCAATGTATCTATATAATCTTGATGAGAAAGTTTCTTTGCTACACATCTCTGAATTCCTTTACATCTGTTATCCTTTACAGGTTTTTCTTCCTGCCCGTCCACTCCCTCGGGGAATACAGGATATTTAAATGTGATTGGAAACTCACCCGTTGAATTTTTAAATATAATTGTATGTTCTTCAAATTTAGGTTTTGTATATGTTTCATATGAATATATTTTAGAACGAATAAATATTCCATTTTCTATAGGAGTAAAAGGTTTTTCATCTTTAAACGAAAATAATTCTCCAGATGAATTTATTAAATTTGAAAGTATAGGATTTTCAGAGATATCACTTTGTAAATCGTGAGTTCTTATTGTTAAAAACATTGAATCTGTATCCATTGCATGCATTGCTATATTCGATCCATATATAGGTTGTAAGATGTTATAATATGTTTCATACATTTGTAATTTTGAAAGTTCTAAAATTGCAAAGCCGATAAATATTGGTTTATTATATGTTTTCTCAAAATTCTGTAGTTCTACTGCAGTAAGATTTTCAGAAAATACTTCTGCATTTTTAAATGTAGGCTTTCCTAGCATACGATTATAACGGGCTATATCTTTCGGGGTATTTGTCAAGAGTTCAATATGAGTATATTTATCAACATTTTCCATTGTCTTCCCAAAGACTGAATTGTTTAAAAGTTTATAATTATTGTCTTTAAAAAGATTACCTTCTCTTTTTGCAATGTTTCGACAACGAATGTTCTCCTCGATGAAAGCTTTCATGAATGGAGCTTGTTTAAATCTTATAACAGTATGAACTTTTTTTAATATCATTCCTTGTGAAAGATAAAACTGTAGTAAGCGATAATGGGAGAGATAAAACCTTCTATTTGTTTGATCACCGAGAAGTTTGATTGTTGGAGGTTTACCTTGTAACATTTGCCAGAGTGAAAGTTCGTTGATATCAATCATTCTTCTTATAGGAGCTAAAGGGAAATATCTTGTTCCTGATTTTATATCATCAGGATAGTCAAGGTCACATTCTACAAAGTATCCTATTGGAGAATCTTTCGGGGTTGAAAGTATTTCTTTTATAAGATCATCTGAAAGGGTTGTTGGGGGTTCCATCTCAATGAAATCACCCATTGGTAAATATTGAGTCATAATTCCTGAATATAAAGCTGTTGCATCTATATAAAGTATAAATAGAGGATTTTTCATTCCTTCTAATACTTCTTTTAGTTCCTCACTATTAAGTTGTATATGTGCCTCAGGATGTTTAGAAAGTATTCTACTAGTAGTTATTGCATTTCTAGCTTTTATTTCTCGATTACCCATTACTGAAGAGAGTCCTCCTCTAATATTAGTTTTAATTAAATTAAACATATCGAGGTCGGTTAAAAGATCTATAACTTTATCACGCTCTGGAAGATCTGAAGTCCAAATGGTATATAATAAAGTATCCCAAGCTAAAGAGGGTGCTGTTATATAATTGTAGGGTTTAAGAACAAAAGAGTTTGTAAATTCTTCAAAGCAATCGGCTAGAATATAAACATCCAAGGTTAGGTACATGTCAGTATATTCTCCTAAAGTTTTACAGTCAAATAATTCCCACATTTTATTTGCTCGAGAATATTCTTTATCTGTAATATGATATTGTTGAAGTTGTGAAAAGAATGTTTCTTGGTTAGGAAGACTTGTTTCATTATATTTTTCAAATGAATTCATATGATCATAAGGATATATTCCTTTTGCTAAACATGTGGGATATTCTTCTAGAGGAATATTATTTTTTTCCAAGAATTCTCGAGTGATTTTAAAATATTCTGGTTTCATTGTTTTTGCCACTGCATCTAAAGACATTTGGAGAAAGTTTAATGAATCTATAAATTTTAATTTTCCATATTCTACTGATTTATATTTTTCCTTTGTTAAGCCGATAACTTTGAAAGAGTTTTTAGCATTTGCTGCTAAATGTTTAATAAATAGATGTATGTCATAACCAAAAAGATTATGAAATATAACAGGTACAAATTTGGGAGTATGACAATTAAGATTGCAATTTCTATGAGCTGCTCCTCGATAATTATTTTCCTTTTTTAAATGATCGTGATCTATAACTTTTGCATTATCTTGTCCTTCATGAAATAATCTTGTTTCTTCTGCTTCTATTTGGTCAATAGTTAGAGATCTAATATCAGAATGACTTTCAGAGAGAGAGAGTTCCTCAAAGGGTTGTTTACACATCCAACAATTTGAAGCGTTTTCATATTCTTCCTGTTGTTGTTCTGAAATATTTTGAGGATAGCTTGTTTTTAATACTTTAAATATTTCGTGTTCTAAGCTATTTATACTTTTAGTAAAATGATCTAGAACCTCTTCTGAAGAAGTTCCTCTAAATGAATATTCTCTAGATTTTATGAGTTCAGGATAATTACTTTTAAATAATAGTTTATAAGCATATGGTAATTGTTTAGCTTGCTTGATACTATTGGGTTTATTCTTTTTTCTTAGAAAGGCTTTCATCTTTGTTGGTTTCATCTTCTGTTTAGAGGCTTTCCATTCATCCATGAGTTTATATTTTTCTATTATTTTTAAATATTGTATAATTATATCTTGTTCGCGATTTATACATTCAAAGTCTCCATAGACAACTCCTAATGTTTGTAATAAATTTGAAAAGTTTTTAAAATGCATCTTGGGGTTATTAGGCATTCTAATTAAAGCTGGATCATCTTTTTCACAAATTCTTGTATGTTTAATCATAGAGTTTTTAGTTGTTGAATAATGAAGACATCTTTTACATGTTCCTCCTCCACAAGTTGGATTCTCTGTAGATGTAAAAGCTTGAAAGTTTTTTATTAAAATATAATGTTGATTATTTTCTTCTTCCAAGATTAAAAGATATATCTCCCTATCTCCACTATCTCTAACTTCATAATCAGAAATATAAATTGGAATAATATCTTTCCTTCCATATCCCCATCCTTTAACATGTTCATAAATATTAAGTTTAAGATTATTTAGTTTTTCAAATTCTGGAATGTCTTCTAGTTTCATTGGGTGCGTGAATCCCTTGGGAAATATTAATTCATTTTCATATTGTTTGTATTGTTGAACTCTTTGGGGGTTTTCAGCTTGAGGATGTAAATATGCAAGTATTGACCACATGAAACATTTGTTATCACCATTCTGTACATTTATAACAGCCCTAGATTTAAAGGGTGTTTGAATATAAGATTTAGGATTTGGAGGTAATCCCCTCCAATAATCAATCACTAAAGATTGGAAAGAGCGAAATACTAAGTTTGATTCTCCTAATTCATTTTCTACATCCTCTTGTTTTGCTTCTACTGCTTGAATTATTTCTTTGATGGGTTTATCAAATCCTCTAGTTGAAAATAAATATTTAAAGGGTATTGCGATTTCAACATCTAAATGAGTTGTGTTTTCTTCCACACCTCTCCAATATTTTGCTTTGATTGTAATTTTATATTTTATAACATTATACCTTGTTGGTTTATAATCTTCTAAAGCTCTAGTGAAAGAATTTTTAATATTTTTTTTATTTCTCTTTTTTTTTTATTCCAGGAGTAGCAGGTCCACTGATTTCTGATTGAAATTCATCTATGTGATTAAATTTATCCCAGTTATATTTTTCTTTTTCAACATGATCGGGTTCTCCTTCTGAATGGCATTCTTCAACGTCAGAATTTTGTTTTTTATTTTTACATTCTTTTATATGTTCTAAATAATAGAAATTTAGTTTTGCTGAAAAGTTACAATTAGGACATGTAAATATTTCTCTAAGTCTCCCGATACAAGTTTCAAAATGTTTATTATATCCAGAATGAAGAAATCTTCCTTTACATTTAGTACAAACTTTTGAGTTTGTATCATTAAGATTATTTTCTTTTAGTAAGTGAGCTTTCGATTTATAATGAGAAATTAATCCAGCTTTATTTTTAAAAACTTTATTGCAAATATTACAATTCATTTTTTAGAAAAATTTTTTTATTGGATACTCTGTTTTCATTTTTTATTTATTTTTCTATTTTATTTTCATAATGTGATAGTATAATTTTTAGATTTTTATAATAAAAATTTAAAAAATGACAAAAATCCGAACTCCGATAGCGCAGTGGGAATAGACTGGCACAGTGGTTCAAATGGATAGCGGTTCAAATCACTTATGAGGTTAGTTTTTTTTCAACATAAAATAATATTAAAAATTTGAAAATAATATTGAAAATAATTTTTGAAAATAAATATTAAAAAAATATATAGTGTGGGTATCTTAGGAAATAAATCTTGTATATTTTATTTATTTTATTAATTAATTATTTTTTAAACATAAATATGAAAAAAAAAATATTGAAACGGGTGATGGTGGCGAACCGGTAATTATCGCCACCAGTCTTTCGAACACCCCCGGATCGATTCTATAATGTGCACATTTATTTCTTGGTTGTTTTCGGACCTCTTTCGGATTCGCTTTCGAATTCATTTGTACTTTCGAGCAGCACACTTAAAACGCCGATGAAATCGTATTCGAGCGAGAAGCGAATAATAAGGTGTGCTGCTATTATCGGATTGATTCTGATAATGGGCCTGGCCAGCTTGTATATTGGAAGAGATTTGATAAACGAAAGAGGTTGAAATAAAAAAAAATGATCCGGATCAAAAAAAACTGTTGAGAGGACAGTGGGAAAAAAAAATACCACTGTCCTCTCAGAGCAGTTTTATAATAATAAATATTTCATAGATTTTAGGGCGTTTTTTTAATAGTTTAAGTGAAATGGAGGTATGGAAGCTTGGGGGGTTGTGTTGGTTAGGGATATATACACACTACTTACTTTACACGAAATTAAATTGATGCTGATTTCAATAGGATGATAGAAATTCTATTCTATTATTTATAGTGTATAGACTATGGTTGCCACCTATGCGGGTTTGGCCTGGAGACTCCAGGTTTCAACGAGTTATCTTCGGGCGAGACCCAGATCTGAGGTGGCAACCCTACCCGTTGTCTATATTTAGTAGTGTATATAAAATTAATGTATTCATAATGAAATTACAGTAAAATTAAATATATTCCATATGTTAATAAAGTTCAAATAAAAAGTTTAAATATGCGCACCAAAAATAACCTTGCCAAAATGTCTACTTACCAGAATGCTTAATTTTAAATATTGGGATTTTTGATAAAGATCATCTGTTTTTTCTGAAAGTGGAACTGATGCCACAATATTATCTTTGCTCATTGGACTCATTGAACTGTAAGTTCTATCATGGAAATGGATATTAAATTGTTTAATTTGAATAATCTGATTGTTGACTTCTTGGGTTTTTATTGACACTGACAAGGCCAATCTGATCGTACTCAAATCCTGATCCATGATCGACAGAATAAATCCTTCATTTGGAATGAAGTCAACAATGATACCTAGATCATCCGGAAATTTGAGATTTGGATAAATTATCATTGCTGGATGTTGAATTGTAACTTTTTCTTTTATTTCTATGTGGGTTTCTTCTGTGTCAGGCTGATTAAGGTTCAACTTGACCCCTGAGGGTAAATTTTCCATATTGGATATGATGAACATTTCAATTACATCAAAAATAGCTAACACATCTGAATTATGAAAATAATATAATTAAATAGTTTCATAAATATTTTTCAGAAAGTACTTAGATTTTGATATATTAAAACAAAAGAATTTATATAAATTTCATTTCGTAAATAATTTAACTATTTGTAATAAGAATTAAACTAATCTAAGCTGTACATTTATTAGATCAAAAAGTGACAAGGTTTTTGAGATTTCCAAATCAATGTCAAATCAAATTTAAATTTAAATTCATATTCGAATCCAAAATACGGTAAAATTAATTTATAATTATTAACAATTTATCTAACAAAAACATAATGATAACATTTATTCATCTTGTATGGCGGTTGAACTATTAATAACGATTTCACTAGTTATATCTATTTTTTATAATTTAATTATAAATAATATATTTTACAAATTTGTACATTTTTCACATGTTAAATATAATTGTTAAAAGTATGTTTCATTATTTCTTGTATCCATAAATACCTTTCCCCCAAAAATTTACACGTGTTAGTGATTTTAAATAAAAAATAAAACTTCAAAAACTGCACTGTTTTCTTGAAAAAATGTAAAATATTGTAAAAACGGAAAGACGGGAGATTTACATCTCCCGGGTCACAGTTAACCGGAAGACGGGAGATGAAAGTCCATTCCGGGAGACTCCCGGCAAAAACGGGAGAGTTGGCTAGCCTAATCAACAATAATATCAAATATTTCAATTGTCTTTCCCAAGAGGAAAAAATAACATTTTCTATACGATTCAAAATGGATAAATGAAAAATCTTTATTCTTAAATTTGCATTTACGTCATTTACTCCATCATAGTGCTGTAGTCTAGCATTGTTCACGATAAAAATTAGGTGGGATATATTTTTTACAGAAAATATTTCATTTATTTCCATTTTGACAAAAGACTAAATATTATTATTATACTCGACTATTCCTTTAATAACAATTGATGAAGGACAAACCAAAACTTTATGTTGAGTATAATAAAAAATATTTGATCTTTCGTCCAAATGAAAATGAATGAAATATCAAAAAGAGGATCAGATGTGATGAAAACACAAAGAATTTTACTGATATTAATTTTAATCTTATTCTTGGTTAAAGTCTTAAAATGTTTCTAGTGTGATCATTTGGAACCGATAATACTACAGAATTGCATACATCACAAGAGTTTATTTTTCGTCTTATGCCTACTGCGAACCCCACCTCATTTAAGAATATATATATATATATTTAACAATAACCAACAAAACCTGTTCTTAGTTCCTAAAGCACAAGTCTTTGCAACTAGACTTCCCAAACAAATTACTAAGCATCTTGAAGAGTGTATAATATACATTCGATAACAAATGAGGGTAAAAATAAATAAAAATTCGAACCAAACTTTTTTTAGTTGCAAATTATTTCTGTTATTTATGCAATTTTATATTGAATCTAATTATATTGTAACCTTTATTTATTGTTGACTCGGGCAGCTTTGTTAAATCGGACATGGTCGTAGTGGGTTCATCGGTTTGGTTTTCCTCGGAATCCGGTTCATCTGTTACCTGAAAGTTTTAACCAATTAATCTCTCAATTTACAAATGACTTACAGAACTGGATATTCTATCTGAAACTTTACCACTTCCTTCTATCTTAATAATAATAGGTGACAATCTTATTTTTCCTCTGATAAATAAAAATTTACCTTTTTATTACAAGTTGAAATCATAGATTCAAACGAATAAAAAAGTTTCAATTGATGAATGGTACCCTACAGATAAAAGAATATTCATTATTTCAAATTTAATTGAATGTTCTTTAAAAGAGTAAAGTCTTTACGGCTTGTATTAGCACCACATAAACGAACAATGAGACAAATAATAGGCATTATTCAATGTTACAGTGAAATATTTATATACAAACCGTCAATAAATAGTAACCAACATGCAGTGAATAGTTACATTATGATTGCGTGTGTCAGTTTATTTTTTCTACCACTTTCTCACTTTCTATATTAAATGCGTTTGTTCATTGAAACGCTAAAAATCAACACACAGGTAAGTTTGTATATTTATATAATATACACGTATTGATTTATTTTTACATTATAGATGCTTTTGTTCACGACCAATTTAATTAAGGAAGCGGCTAGAAGTAATCCTAATGCATTACCCCTCTCAATCGTTCAGGAACCAATTAGGAATGTAAGCGCACGGAGGCTTTGCTGAATCTAAGCCAACAAAATTCTCTGGTTAAGCTGGTTAAAATGGCCTTAACCTTTAATCCAGAGTTTGATGTAGTTGATGGTTTTAAACATCTAGAATCCATTTCACCGCCTCTTTTATCAAAATTTCTCGCGTATTATGGAAGAACCTATGTTGACGTTGTTAAAACGAATGACGAATGGATCACTGTTTCCCCCAGATTTCCGATTGACATTTGGAATTGTTATAATTCTGTTATTTCTGAATTCCATTGAACTAATAATGTTGTTCTAAATTTCAATCATTAATTTCAACCAAAAATGCAACGATTTGGAAATTTTTGGAGTTCATAAAAAAGATGAGAAGGATAACGAGATTATAATCGCACAATTACTTGGTGGACATCGCAATATTCGCCATCCCATTAAAAAACGTTTATCTTCATATGATCGGGAGACTTTTGAAGACCATTTCGCATTTATACCCAAACCCATAGAAGATATTTCGAATGTGAGTTAAATTTATGAATAAAATTATAAATTTTTTTGGTCTAAATTTTTAAATTATAATTTTTTATACCAAATGTATAGGTACTCGTTGATTTATAGTAGAAAAAAATGAAGATAATTGAAAGTTTAAATGAAAACAGATGTAAGGTAAAGCAAATATAGGGTTGCCAACTCCCACAAAACCTCGAACCCGGGAGATTATAAAATTGCGAACAGTATAACACTTAAGAAATAATATAACAGGTATTTTTTCACCTTTTTGGTTTACAAATGTTAGTGATTTTAACTATATGATGACTAATACCATAAAGATTTAAACAAAACAATTATTTTTACATATTAAATAGTACAGTTTACAAATCATGCTATTTTTGTTTGTTTTTAAAATTGTATTTTTCTTGTCGTCGGGCTGACTCCAATAGCTTTGGTGATTTTTGAGAAATCATTTAAAATTTAAAACTTCAAAAACTGCACTTTTTTCTTGAAAAATTGTAAAATATTGTAGAAACGGAAAGACGGGAAACAAAAGCCGATTCCGGGAGACTCCCGGCAAAAACGTGAGAGTTGGCAAGCCTAAGCAAAAAGTAGGTAATTTTACTGTTAAACTTTTTATAAGATTTCAAAAATTCAAAATATAAAGTTTCGTTGATTATTTTTAAATTATTATATTTATATTTACAAATTCTTAGAATTAAATTTAACACTTTTACAAATGAATAGAAAATAAATTTCTAATATTATATATCAGTCAAACCATTATGCAGCTTTCTTTAACACTAGATTTATAGGTAAAAATAGCCGCAAAAATAGATATACCTAATTTGATATGCGAAATGAGGGAGTCGGTAGAAGAGAGTAATTATTATTTACCTATATTTCATAACGTATCTAAAAACCAACATATGTATTCAAAAAATAATAAATCATTATATATATATATATATATATATATATATAGCATTAGAATTTTAACTGAGTCAAATTGGCTCAGTCCATAAATCTAGTGTTAATTACATTTCTCATTTAATTGAAATTTTTATCATTATACAGTGCATAATTATCGTTTTGTCCTTGTGGCCATCATTGAGGTTACCCCCTCCCCCCCCTATCAATAGACATAAAATATTTTTAGACATAGTAACTACACTAATCTATTTAGGCTTATTTATCATAAAAGGTGAATGGGCTTTGAATTTGCTATCACTTTATGAAGTGAAAATTGAAAATGAGATCATGTTTTAATTTTACAATGAAAAGTATAAAACAAAGATCATGTTTACTGCTATTTGGATAATTGCGCCTCATTATGGTTTACGCACATTTTTTTCTGTGAGAAAATGTCAAAACGACATAGACAAGAAATAGAACACCATGTTTAGTTCTAAAATGAAAAATTTTATTTTAACATTTCACAATGTTTCTTGTTTTACCTTTAGCAAAATCATCTATGTCATTGTTGAAATCAATTTTGTTTGTATAATGGTGTTCTATAGACTTTTAATGTAAGGTACACATTTTAGATGTTAAGTAATTCTTGATTAGTTTTAATTTAGAAGAAAGTGTCGCTCGGCGTAGAACACAAACCTCCACCCTCCATGAAAGCTACCTTACTGGCCTTAGAATTAGATCAAAATAAAAAGTTGCAAAAAGCAAAATAAATATAAACTATTTACCACATTTTACATTTGAATAGACAATACGTTATTAATATTACCTTGAAATATCCTTTCAATGAATCTCCAGCACTGAACAAATATAATGCGCTTCCTTTTTTCATATTTATGTCTAAATTTCGTTTGATCTTGACATTGCTAATTTGATTTTCATCTAACGGACATTCCGACCAAATTGTAACATGTGTTTGTGATATCTACAATAGTTAGGTTTATTTAATGAAAAGTATTGCTTTTGTATTTTTGCCAAGTTTCAGATTTAGTGGACAGTCATTATCGTCGTTATTTCCTTGTGACGTTGTTAACAAAGTTTCAATTTACCTGGTTATCAAGCAAGCTGGTCTCTGAAATTTTGTTTGGGTTATAAATATTGAACATCGTTTCTAGGGCTTAAGATAGAGAAATATGATCATTGAATATTTGGGCGCCGTAACAAATGCGCGCCGACAAAAGCGCACAGACTGTAAATTAAAAATTCCAAAACTAAAACTTGTTAATCTCAGTGACGCGGGAAACTCCGAATATGCACCTTGAGCAACAGCAATACACAGTCATCAATAGTTGACTATCGAGTAAAGTTTATTGAGATGGCAGGTCGGTTGATCGTTTTGTCGGCGTGCTTTTGTCGGGTCACCGAATATTTGATTTGTGAGCATTAAATTTAAAAAACGATTAAATTTTAATGCGTAAAATTCAAGAAATTTTCTAAGAATTAAAAAAATGTTTAAAAACCATGTTTAGGTTGAGATGCGTATAAACTGAGCGGCAAGTTTAATTCTTTATTTGTTATGAATTATTTTATTTATCCTGTTATTACAAATCTATTTCAATACTTGATATATACACTATTTTCAGTCTCTTGTTGGTTATTAGCGATGATAAAAATTTTGAGGGATCCTTCACTTTTAGCATTCCCACATATGGCCTGTGGTGATAGAGTTTTACTTATATTATTAAAGATTTATAAATTAGCGTTATTATAACAAATTTGTTGTAATTAGTTGCTTTGTTTTAAATCTGTTTTCCTATTTTAATTCTTTTTTTGAATTTTTAATATGCTGTATTTTCATAAAATTAATTAAGAAACTAAATAATGTAAATATCATATTTGCTTAACATATTTTTAATATAAAGTACAGTTTTTGCCGGGCTTTTATGACATTGACAAATAGTTTTTGCGAAAAAATAGAATAATCATTTAACATGAAATATAGGCTAAGTATTGTATTATAGTTAGGAAAACAGTATTACATAATTTATTTATTTATTTTAACAATTATTAAATATAATTAAATATAATTAAATATAATTAAATATAATTAAATATAATTAAATATAATTAAATATAATTAAATATAATTAAATATAATTTGATATCATATTGTTCTTTATAATTTTAAACAAACGACCAATACACTAGAATACCTCAGAACTTTTGCACAGTAATAGTATCAATTTATTTAATTTAATCTGTCAAGGGATTATTAAACTTTTTGAAGCTATTATTAAACTTTTTCAATTAGAAATAATTTGTTGAAATTTTCTTTATTTAATTACAGTAATTTTCTCCTTGTTCCGTGAATTCGATCAATTTTTTTATCAATTTCTGAGAATTAAAACTAATTTAATTTTAATTTCATATTTCCATTATAAATTACGTTTTTCTATGTTTTTGTAATATTTTCCCTATAATTTCCGGCAATCTATCTTCATTTTCCAAATTTTTAAAAATGTTTTAATTAAAAGTTTTTAAATAACTTATATTTTACATTTTTACCCTTTGTTTCTATACTACTTGTGGAAAGGTGGAATATGATAAAACGCTAGAAAAACCCTCAAATTTCATATTGTTATGATTAAATAATAATTAATTGTATATTTCTCATCTAAATTATTTTTCAGCCTTTCTATAGTAAATGTAAATAATTTATTCCAGTTTCCTTAATATTTGTTCTTATTTCAAGGGTTTTTTTCCCTATATAATTTAATAATGTCTTATACTCAGCGCCGTACTATCGCAAGTGCAACAAGTGTAATCACGCCCGCCCCCTAATTTTGAGGGGCCCCAAAATATTAAATACATTAGAAAAACTTTGTAATGGTTTTAACAATGCTTTGAAATTTATGGTTAAGTCTTTAATTTCGAAATATTTTCCCCTTTACAAAATTAAAAGCTATTAAGAAAATTGATAAAACTTACAAAAATATAAAATAGGAATGATTTTCTCTTATCAGTCATCGGTAAAGGAACGCTGGCCACTGAAATATCCTCTCCAACAATGTTCACATCATCATTAAAATACAAAAATAATTTCTTCATTTTTAAAATATCTCCGTTCATTGAATCTGTCTGATTTTGAATTCGTAAACCGAGACGAACAGTCGTTCCGTCTGGGTCAACGAGGGCGAATAAGTATCCATCTGTTCTTTGGAAATTGAATTCAATTGCAATTCCAAAGTCAATGGGGAATTTGTTGTTAGAAAAGTATAAAATACTCGGTCGAGCCAATATTACTGGCTTTTTTGCTTGAACGGTTAGATCTTCTTCGTCGGAACGTTGAATAAATACTCCATCAATTTTTGGTTCATTTTGAATAAAATCAAATAATAAATCTTTTCTGTCTGTAAAATAAAGCAAATTTTTATTAATATAATTTTTAATAGAAATTTCATTATTTTGACCAATAGAAATTAATAGAAAATTTATAATTAAAATAAATAAATATTACTTAATCGCAAATGATATTGAATAAATCAAGGTGTAAAATAAGGTCTAGACAAGTAAACCAGTAAAGGATGTGAGTTACAAGTAAATGGATCCAAAAGTTTGGTTGAACAATCTTATAATTACTTCAGGTAAATCTTAATATTATTAATTAAATTAATTAAATTCTAAACAATTAAATAACAGTTTCGATCTATTTAATCATTGTTGCAATCAATTTAATAAATTTAAAAATAATAAAAAAACTCATAGTTTATTCAAGAATTATCTGTCCCAGCTCTGCCCTTTGCAGGAATCTGAGCATTTTACGATAAAACCGCCACAGTGTTCTGGGGTGATTTTGTTGAATTTTTCAATAATAAAAGTTTGTAATTGTGATTCATTTGTGGCGGTGCTTCTTACTAAAGCATTCTTAGAAACAGAAAACACATTTTCAATAGGATTGAGGAAAGGGGAGTATGGTGGGAGATATTTAATTTGACAATTGGAAATCTCATCCTCACACAAGCTACTACAGTGATGAATTCAAGCATTATCAACAATAAAAATAGGGGTAGGCATTCCAGAAGCTTGACAGACCTCCTTGATTTCTAAAGTTAAAAATCTTCCAAATTAACACCTCTCTTATTAGTCTTATGATAGATGATGTCATATTTATTCATAGCTGCAACAATATTGCTGCTCCGCGCACCTGAAACAGAAACAAATCAGACTCATCTCGAACATTGCACCCTCGGCTTGGCCTGGTAACAACGGCAAACCTGATCTCATCGATAAAAATGAAATTTTTATCATCATTACTAACTTTTAATGATCTAAAGAGAGTTGCATATCTCTTCGTAGAGAAATTGTTCTTTCGCAATTTCTACGCTCGAGCACCAATGTGAGCCTTTTGAGCGTATATTAAAATTGTCTTAACGATCTGTCAACTGTAATTTTGGAAACGGTTATGTCGAAAGTTATAAGTACCCAGTTGACCATTTCTGCCAGGGTTCTTGTATACTATATCAACATACGCCAGCAAGCCAATTTTCACCTCTTCAGTTAATTTGGTACGTACAATACCCCCCCCCCCCCTTTGGCTGAGAAGCCACCAATCCTGTTGATAAGTATTTTATTTCAATACTATTGATCGTCTGGTAATTAATAGAAAGTATATTTGCTATACTTGACACAGAATCACCTTCTAGTGTCTTCTCTATAATTCTTTCTCGATTAAGGCTGGATGCGGGCTTCCTGCTTGAGCTGACTATAGTGGTACGAGACGCTAATTGGCCTTCAATTTGCACCAATACAATTCCTTGCATGCCAGTTTCGCTGTTAACAGAGGAAGCAGGTGCATTTACAGTCAAGTCTAAGCCTATGCTATCAGGTTTCTCTTTGCTTAGATCCCTTGATAAATTGTTGAACATGGCCAAGTAATTAATTAAAATTTTAATTTAGAAATGATTATTAAATCGATTGCAACAATTATTAAATAGATCGAAAAACCCTATAATTTATCTGTAAAATATTTTGTCTTTTTCACTGTAGATAATTATCCGATTTTTC
This sequence comes from Schmidtea polychroa, assembly GCA_959609185.1. NCBI lineage: Eukaryota > Metazoa > Platyhelminthes > Tricladida > Dugesiidae > Schmidtea > Schmidtea polychroa. Next base: position 11,260 of record CAUHTR010000022.1, on the reverse strand, counting down.
ATCTTCATTTCCTTTCTAGACTATTATCAATATATGGCTTGAAAATGTACACGAATTTTCGGCACTGCCTTTGATAATTGGTAGGAGTGTCATGACAATGAGAAAATACCAAGTGTCATTTTTGATGGAGATTATTGTTATATTTAAAGAATTTTTCAAATAATGAACAAAAATTAATTAGGACTGAGATGTAAATTTTTTTTTGGATGTATTTCAGTGCTCGAAAGTTCAAACAGAAATTTCTATGAGTTTTCCTATTAAAACACCTACCAAACTCCTTTAACAAAGCTAGCACATTAAAAATAAATTGTTATATTTATAGAATTTTTATATGAAATTTTTAAAGAATTTAAAAATTTTTAAAGAACATTTTCCAGTTATTTTGACAAAATAAATAAAATGTTCTGAAAAATTTAAACAATTTGAACGAGAAAATTTCGAGTTGTCTTAATTTCTAAATTTTATTTGTTTATTACTACGTCTAAAGGGTGCGACAACAAAATCCGGACAAATTTAAAAACATATTAACGAATCCCCTGGAAAAGGCGAGTTAGACATTTATCCACGAATTAACATTTGTAACAAATTATACCCATCATTTTGTGCTTTATCAATTTTTCTTGATTAAATTTTCCATTTTTTTCTCTATTTTATTCTATAGTAAATAGTTCTTTGAAGCAACAAAATCAAATTTCATTAATCTTTGCATTCGTTAATTATTAATCAATTCGAAAATAATAAAGTTCAATTTACAACTTTCTCATTTCCCAGCATAATTGAAGCAGTAAAACAACAAGAAAATAATTAATTAAATTAAAAAAATATTTTTCAAAAAATTGATATTTATTGAATCGAATAATAAAATGGTAAACTGATTGATATGTTAAATATATTTGATTCATTAAATTGTATACATTTTATATTACGACAGATAATAAAAATGTTGCCCTCTCCTCAACATGTTTACAATGCTTACATTTCCCCATCAGAAATGGAAATAAGTTCGGCTTTCTTTACTTTTTTGATAGAAACTTAATATGTTTTTTGGAACATTTATTTCAGAAAACTCAGATTTTTAAATATTTTAATAAGTGAAATGAATCTAAAAACTTACTGAAGATATTTATTTCAGTAGATTTGAGAATTTCCGAAGAATTTTCAAAGTTATTTTCATTTTTGAAATTTATTGATTTTGGTGAAATTGCTCTAATAAATATTTTTTTATCATTTAAAGATTTATTGTTTAAATCATTGGAATTAATTGTAGAAATCAGATCAGTTTCATCTGAGCCTGGAGATTGTTGCCCAAATTTATATTGTTTAGTGGAAGTTAATGAATTTTTTTGGATGATATGTTTTGTTGTCGTCAATGTGGATGTTTGTTCAGTAGTTGTGGTTGGGATTTCTGTTGTTGTTGTGGGAAGGGTTGTAGTAGACGAAGATTTTTCTGTTGTTCTTTTTGTGGTACTAGTCTGAATATTTTACAACACATTTAAAAGAATATTTATATTTATTAACTTGAATCAAAACATTTCCAAATTTTTCTGGCAATATTCTCTTGTATTTCTTTGTACTTCCACTTCCCTATAAAATAAAATTTATATTTTCGAGCATTAACAAATAAAATCAAAATATATTGTTTAAAACATCGTTAATTAAACATTGAAAAAATATTAACAAAGAAAAATTAATTTACAAAAAATTAGAAGGAAAATTCAATGAAATATTTAATAAAATAATTAATCAGGAAATTCAACAATTTAATTGATTAAATAGTTGATTTATTTAAAGTTATGAAAATAATGAAAGAATTAATTATTATAAACATAAAAATAATTTTTAATTAATCACCTTAAGAATGGATATTTCAGAATTGATAAATTTTGATCATTTTAAAGTTATACTTTTCATTAAATTTATATTTTTAAAAAGTTTTAAAATATTTTTAATTTTTAATATTAATGAAATTGTATTTTTTATGAATTTTAGGGCACTTATGATTTATTTTTGAAAAGGTAAAATTTATTAAATTTTTCTTTAAATACATATTTTTAAATGTCTCCTAAAATTCTTTAGTTCACTAATAATTTTGGAAATTTCTTTTATGCGATTTTAGCAATTTTCTTCCCGTTACCATATATTTCTATATTTGTGATAATGATTGAGAATGACTATCTTATAGTCGAAAATATTTTCATTAAATACATTATTCGCAGCAAAAGGCTTAAAAGGCTTAAATTAAAAAAGTTTATCGATAATTTTCTACATTTTCCATCATTTATTATAATCTAGCATTATTCGAAATTTTTAAAATTTTTTAAATTGCCCTTCTTTGTTCCTCTCCTATTCATGGAAAAGTGGTATGTGATAAAGAGATTAAAATATCCTTAAATTGCATATTTTTAGAATTAAAAATTCCCTTAAAAATTTGTAGCATTTTAATTTCCTTTAGTATATTAAAATAATTCAAGTCGGTCGCCCATATTTTTGTCCTTATTTCAAGTAGTGTGTATACTTTTTCTATATATAAATTTATTAGATTCTATATTAGGTTTTAATTTGTGGTTAATTTGCCGTAATTTGTTTGCTTTGGTATATCCCTTTTGAGCACATAAATATTTGGCGAAGCCAGTTAATTACTCTCTCCACGTGAGTATATAAAGATGTTGGATATTAATCTTTCGCAATATGAACTTCATTGATGTTTGCTCGTGGTAACCTTGTATTCAATATAAACTGACTCATAACGGTCTTCAAAATAAAAGTTGTATCTTAATTTCTATATTACCTAATTAACATATGACCATACAAAAATATTTCTGTTACTATAATTGTATTGTCTTATAATTATATGCATCACGTAAGTAACAATCACTGAAGTTTAATTTCACGTAACTTACTATCGCGGAAATGGTGTCACCATGGGTCGGATATTTTTTTCATTATAAATAGAAGAAGAAATTAGAAAAAAAAGAAATTTGATGAAATTTTTATTGGACATTGTAAGTAAATTATTAAAATAAATCAATTAATATTTATAATTTGAATAAACTTACAAATAAATTGCGATCTACTTTTATTAAAAATCGGAAGGAAAATAATTAAAATTATTATGAGACAAATAATAATTACTTGGATTTCATTTTCCGCGCAATATTCATCAATGCCAGATGCCGATTTGTAGAATCTCAGACCTAGAACTTTACCCTTAATAATGTGACAATTTTCAATTTCAATTTCAATTAATGATTATAATTAGATTATGTTGAGGTTATTTGAAAATTCTTAACAAAATTTCAATAGGTAATAATTATTAAAATTTCATTCTTTATTATTGTCATCTTTTATGGTCGTTCGAATAAAATTCTCAATAAACTGATTTTATTTTACACATTTTACAGTAATTTTTCATTTAAAAAAATTTTATTAATAAATTGAAAATCTTTTATCAATCAATTTAAATTTTGAGTAAAAGAAAATTTTTATGAACATTTAGTTCCAACTCCCCCATTAAAAACGTCATAGAAAAATTCCAGTGATTCACTCAATATTTATTTATTTATTTTAATTAACTAATTAATTGTATTTATTAAAAAGCTTGACTATGAATCAGTAAATATATCGATGTCCCGCTTTTTAATAAATACAATGTCAATGGAAAAGAAATCAATGGTGAAATTGGAAAAAAAGTTCTTATAAAACTAATTAATTATAAATAAAGAAATTAATTTTCACAATTTAATGAAAATAACTAATATTTATTATTTTAATAAAATTAAGTTTGAGAGATGATTTATTAATGGAAAGCAATATATATCTATTAAAAAACGACTATGAATCAGTTAAGATATCGATGTTTTTTTTTACATTCATGAATTTCGGCATTGCTCCTTTCAAGTGATTTTGTGAATATCAAAAATCATCGATACCTTTACTGATTCATAGTCGTTTTTTAATAAATACAATGTCAGTTGAAAAGAATTCAGTGGTGAAAATTGAAAAAAGTTCTTATTATATATATAAAGAGTAAACTATAGAAAACCCCTATATTAAATAAAACAATTGAAAAGCTGATCTAGACCAATCTTTTCATTCTTTAGTTAAAAAATTGATGAAGTACAAAGTGATTTAGACGTATTTATAAACAAACAAGTAAAGAAGATTTAGAAGTAAAGACGAAATTCAATCAAAATTGTCAACTATAATTAATAAATATGAAAATATAGATATCATAAGTGATTAAAAAAGAACTTCAAAAAACATTTTCCAATATTTAAAATGTTTTCCAAAACATTTCATTTTATAATTTAATTTTAAATATTTCCTTCCAAATTGTTCAAATCCTTCTGAAAATTTTATATATTTTGTCAAAATAACTGGAAAATATTCCATAAGATATGCAATACGGGACACTTTCCGGGACAATTTTCAATGCAGGACATACGATATAAATCCGGGAAAGTCCTGCATAATCCGGGACGATCTGGTCACTTTAAATTGAATTAAATTAGAAAACAAGTACAAAAATAATTATTATTGACAATTCTTTCGTGGTGTTTTATAATATGGAACAATTGTTCGGTTATTAGTGAATTATCGGTAGTGAATTAATTTTTTACGCTTGTCAATAAACGCACCATATTTCTAACATCTACTCTTTTCCTTCGTTATAATAAAGGTATATAGCCTAACGGGTAATCAGTGCTTCAAATTTGGCTAGATTTGCTAAAGAGTGTTCACTTTATTCTTTTCAACTTTTCATTTTATCAACTCTAAAATTTATTTCTTTACTTTCTATAATATAGACTGTTTTAGGGGACACTCCACAGATATAAACATGCTACTCTTGCAGTGGAGAAATTCAGCTTATCAGGCTTTTTTCAAATATCAAACATGGAATCTGACTTCTCGTGTTCACTAATCAAATAACAAAACTCAATAATATTAAACCTCATTTTCAATACAAAATGAATCAAAATACTTTTGTTGAGAATACCTAAATAATTAAATAAAATATTTACTGAAACACGTCAAATGGGAAAATGGATAAAAGTAAAAGAAATGCTGTTACATAATTCTCAGGAGTAGGAGTAAGAAAGAAAGATTGAAAAAAAGAAGAAAATTGCAAAATCAAGAATCTTAAACAATAAAACAAGGTCATTATTGATTAGTATGTGCAAATTTAAAAGAGAAAAAATACAGATTTGGAAATAAAATTGTCTTATCTCAACAGCTTGTCCGAGATAACACATGGATGGCAAATTATCTCTAATTGCATTAAATAACAGAATGTGAAAGTGGCACGAAACAAAAAAAAATATTAAAGAAAGCGAAATGAAAAAATGAATACAGAAGTAAAAAATAGCTATGAAAAAGTATTATAAAATCAGAAAACTATTTTGAACAGAATTATAATTGAAGCCATTTTTCTATAATATCGAGTATTTTTTAGTTAAAGCGACAGAAGCAACGAGATCTATTTTACCAATTATTCTAATCAAAAACAATAATGATCGTGACTTCCAAATTTTATAGAAGATTTACTATTCCTCATATATATTCAAAAGTCATTGTTGCAACATTGAATCATTTTGTGTTGTTGCGAATTTTACTCAATTGCGCTGATCAATAAAAGTTTATATTGTTTGGAATTCGTTATTGTTGTCAAACAATGCCAGCTTTCGAGTGGTATCAATAATTATAAATTTCACATTTCACCAACAAACAACCTTGTCTCGCGTGAGCGGCCGAGAAGCAGTTTAGAAAGTCTCGCACAGTTAACACTAGATTTACGGACCGAGCCAATTTGACTCATTCAAAATTTGATCACTATATATACATAAAACTTTAATATTACTTTTTAAAAACATACGTTGGTTTTTAATTAAGTAATGAAATATATGTAAACGCTTATTCCTCTTCCTCGCAGACCCCTTCATTTCGCATTATCGAATGTGGTATACCTATTTTCACGATTGTGAGCTAATTTGACTCGTAGAATGGTTTAGCAGTTAATCGCATAACATGAAATTTACTGGTCCTATCAGGCCTGGACAACAGTCAAGTCGCACGTGATTTGTTTCTCTTCTCATTTGGCAATACTCACATACAATATTTGTGTGTATGTGGGAGTAATTATCACTTGTTTTCGTTACTCCGTTACCTTATTACCCACTTCTGTCGTCATTTCGATATATACATCGCGTGTGAGCAGTGCAGTGAAGTAATATATAATTTATAATTTCATAAAATTCATTTTTTGCCAGAAAAATTGATCCACAAAGGTAATTTCGTAATTTATTTGTAAAAGGTATTACAACTGATATTTACTTTATGTGATTATCTAGGGTTTTTATTATGGGAAAGAATCAGAAAAATTGTCTTTTGCTGAAAAAAACTAATCAAACTAAGAAAGACCAATCAGATAATGAATCGGATGCAATTGATATAGACCAAAGTGATAACGAAATTGAATTAGAGGACGAAGTCAATAAAATTGAATCTTCTAGCAGTGAAGATGAAGATCTTTGTTATATAGCTCGTAACAAAAAAAGAGCCAGGGTTACTTCTGATTCTGAAACTGAAAGTGAAGGTGAAATTTTTCGTTACACAACTCCTAGTAAAAAAAAGAGCTAGAGTGATTTCTGATTCTGAAACTGAAAGCGAAGATGAAATTTTTCGTTACACAGCTCCTAGTAAAAAAAGAGCTAGAGTTATTTCTGATTCTGAAATTGAAAATGATCTAGATGCTATCGATACATCTTCTGATAAAGAAATTTTAGCCGAAAAGCTGCTGACGGGACTTTATGGGAAAGACTGAATGAAGGTAGAAACGTAGGTAGATCACCGATTTATACCATATTCAGAGACATTTCTGGTCCAACTGCCTATGCTAAAAGGCATATTATGCTTGGTTCAGCAAGTAGTGCATTCAAGTTGATAATTGACGATGGTATGATGGCGTATATAAAATCATGTACCGAACTCGAAGCTCGTCAAGTTTTGAATAATAAGGAATGGACGGTTACAAAATCACAATTGTGGGCCTTTGTAGCAATTTTATTTGCTAGAGGAGCATATGAGGCTAAAAATTTGAAGTATTCATATTTGTGGTCTACGAAGTGGGGTCCGGCTTTTTCGCCCAGACCATGTCTAGAGATAAATTTACAGACATACTTCGGTTCATACGTTTTGATAGGAAAAAATGAACGCAGTGAAAGACTGAAGACAGACAAATTTGCCCTGATTTCAAAAATATGGGAAGAATTTATAGAGAATTGTCAGGCTTGCTATAAACCTGACGCAAACATAACGATCGATGAGCAATTATTCCCTACTAAAGCTAGATGCCGATTTACGCAGTACATGCCGAATAAGCCGGATAAATTCGGCATCAAATTTTGGCTGGCATCCGATGTTAGAAGTAAATATCTTGTAAACGGTTTTCCGTACTTGGGCAAGGATGAAATCCGAGGACCAAACATTTCCTTGAGCGAATTTGTAGTAACTAAGCTTGCAGAGCCATATTTAGGCTGTGGACGGAATATTACCACAGATAACTTTTTTACTAGTATTTCACTTGCAAAAAAGTTACTTGCAAAGAAAACTACTTTGGTTGGCACTATACGTGCAAACCGAAAAGAATTACCAAAAATTGCGAAAGCCAAAAAAGATAAAATGACAAAATTTTCTACAAAACTGTATAGATCTGAGAATTGTACCCTGACCATTTATAAAAGCAAGCCTAATAAAAAGTTTTACTACTAAGTACAAAACATAAAAATATAACAATTGAAAAAAATAAGAAACTTGTTCCAGAAACAATAACCTATTATAATAGTACCAAGTATGGCGTTGATGTACTTGACCAAATGGCCCGAAAATATAGTGTTAAAGCAAGTTCACGCAGATGGCCTCTACAAGTTTTCTACAATATTTTAGATTTAGCAGCTATCAATGCTTGGATTCTATATAAAGAGACGACTCAAGTAAATATTTCACGAAAAGACTTTATTTTCCAATTGGCTGAAGAGCTAAGAAGCGAATATAGAGAAGAAGTCGAGAACACTTCCATTCCACAGGCAGAAATTCATGCTACTGACGCACGGAAGAATTGTCAAGTTCAACAATCATGCAAAAGAAACAGATGTAGAAATCATTGTGCTAAATGTAATAGAAATGTTTGCGGAAAATGTGTTTCAAAAACCAGAGTTTATATGTAAAAAATGTTTTCCATAAATTTTTTAATAATAAACATTTCATTTAAAATAGTTTCGAACTATTTTCTTTGCGAAAAACTTCAATTTTCTTGTATGAGTCAAATTGGCTCACTTCAGTAAAAATAGGTATATATTCAACATCCGTAAATCTAGTGTTAAATCATCAAACCAAACCAAATTTTTGCTATTTGAATTTAATTTGAATTTTCAATCAACATCGACTACTAATTTTGTATAAATATAAAAGTGATTTTGCGTTGCACATTTGGAGATTGACCTTACTCAGCTTTTGGTTTTCCACACAGATACCCTCGTCTTAAGTTGAACGTTGTCAACAACTCCAATATTTTTAAAAAATTGATTAGAAAATTTTTTAATTCGATTTACAAAATGATAGTTCCTCCTTATGATAGAATGCTATAATGTTTAATCATTTTGGTACATAACACTTTAAATGTTTCTTTTTTCAACCAAGGTATGGAAAACCAAGGGAATCCCCAATTCTGTGAAATAAATTCTTTTCCATTTAACAAGTAGTAATATTTTATCATCCGTTCACCTGATTTTTGCATTCTTTAAAATACTTTAAATCATTTTAATACCCCTATTGTCAAACAGCTATTTATATCTTATCGCAATCAAACATTGTTAGAAACAACTTCTTAATTAGTTAATTAATTTAATTTAATTTTTATATTTCAAATTTCCAGGAACTTTATGTTACGTAAAGTATACACTCACTACATCAATGATAACTTGTTTTCATCATTTTTCTTAACCCTAGCAGTTTTCTAGGTTACAGAATAATCGTATTAAGAGTACTTTACTAGTCAATGTGTTTATAAATAATCATGTAATATTACAACAATTTCTATTATTATTATTATTAATATTATTATTATTATTATTATTATTATTATTATTATTATTATTATTATTATTATTATTATTATTATTATTATTATTATTATTATTATTATTATTATTATTATTATTATTATTATTATTATTATTATTATTATTATTATTATTATTATTATTATTATTATTATTATTATTATTATTATTATTGTTATTGCTTACAATAAAAATTATTTTTAAACATAAATAAATAATATTTCATACAGTGAATGTATTTTTCAGCGAAGGTCCACCGCTAAACAAATAAAACGCTGTTCCTGGCGGCATTTGATTCTCGTTAACTGATCGAGTGATTTTTTCTGAAGACAGATATGTCGACTGTTGAGGACAACCATGCCATGTGATAATGGTGCTACCTGACAACTAAACCATTACACCAAATAAAAAAAACTAAAGAGGGCAGTAAATTACTTTGAAGGAAAATGTTATCGTGTCCTCGGCAATCACTGATTGAATAGTGGGCAAAGTTACTTTTGCTATGGGATCAGACTGACCTTTTCGGTTGATATTATCGTTTAAGTAGATCCACATTTCATTAATTACCGCATGTTCAAATAAAATAACGCGAAACTGAACTGCAAATCGGATTGTCTCTAAATCCGGATCAAGAATACTAAACAGAAAGCCTGAAATTATAATACTTTTTCTTAAATTAAATTATTAAATTAAATTATTAAATTAAATTATTATTAAATCATTATTTTTAAATTATAGTTGAAAATATAATTCAAAATTCTAAGTTATTACTTTATTACTTTATTATACAAAAAATGTATTACTCACTACTAATAAGTAATAAATTTTTTAATTTAATAAAGTTATTAATTATTGAAATCAAAACGAAATAAAAGGAAAAATCTACTAAAATTAATTAAATAAATGTTAAAAATTCAATGAATCATTTGTGTTAATTTTACTTTAAAGGTTAAATAATGAAAATTTGGAAGTTACAAATTCTAATATTAATAATTTAAAATAAAAATATATAAAAAATAAATATTTAATTGAAACAATATAAATATTTAAAGAAATTATTTAAAAGATGATACATTTATTTTTCAGAAATTTCAAATTATTTAATTTCAAATGATATTATGGAGTTATCAAGGAAATAAATTAATCCACAGAAAATGTCAGGTTGCATAAAATCATGTAACAAATTTTTTTTATTGTATTGCTTAGATGTTAATAGTTTGTCGATAGGAATTAGTTCCCGATCTGGCTCCTCGTGTTCAAGAATTAAGTAATAAAACTTGAATCCCAGCACAATAACTACATTTCAAACAAAACTGAACTGAATACACTTGAAAATTTGACAATGAGTGTTGATAGGGAATATATCCTTCTTTTTACTATCACCACACAATCTGGTTCGGATAACAATTTGATTTCACAGTCTCTAGCTTCTTTTTAAATTCAATTCAATTTTTTTCACTTTTTCTTGAGTCGACCAACTGACACTTTGTTTTATTCAAATGCGATTTTATACTTTTTGCCATCATTAATATTTTGCTTCATCCTGAACTAAAACCGAGCGAATAATCTATTGGCCCATAAAACGGATGCCCGGGCAATTTATTAAAATGAATATGTCCATTAACCTGACGTACAGCTGAATAATTTCTGATTTATGAGCTTGTGTTAAAACTCAATTAATTAATTTATTTTTAGGGCCTGACCTTTCTAATTAATTTAAAATTATTTTATGCGTCTTCGAAATCTAATCTTTAATATATTTAATATATTAAAAATTTAAAATTTTTACCATATTCCTACAATTCTTTAAAACGAGAACCAAATAAGCTCGAAACTAGTCTACTACTAAGAAATCACATTGATTATCACAGTAAAAATCTTATTTAAAAAACAACTTGATATTATTTAAAGATACTTCTTGAAACAAGACTTCAATTTGCAAAATATCAAAATTTACGACCTGTCACGTTTAAATAAAAAAAGCTTTTTAATAAAATTTTAAATATTATTTTTACTATGCTATCTAGTAAAATGTGCTTTTTAATAAATTATATATTTTCTAATTGCTTGAAATATTAGCATTTATAGTAAAATCGGATATCTTTTTCGTCTATTATCCATTGTATATAATTACACTTGATAAA